>KZ820333.1:0-13950 GCA_003144235.1 Violaceomyces palustris
CCCCCCCCCCAAAAAAACCCCCCTAGACGAGGTGGTTCTCAAGAAGCGATAAATTTGGCATGGACAATGGTGGTGATCTCGATGTCTTCCGGTGAGACCTGCTTTGGTTCGAACAACTCTCTCGCTCCCACGTATTTCTCCATTTCTCCCTTCCAACTGACGCCGCCCCCACCCACGTATCCCCCCCCCCCCCCCCCCCCCCCCCCCCCCCACTGCCCCCTCCTTTAAGCAGAGCATGAGAGAAAGATTCTCCCTTGTGACCTTTACGTTCCATGCCTCTGCAACATGGAATAACACCAGCAAGGTCGTCACCATGTCGGTCAAATTTTGACTAGGGACCTTGCGTGTGTTGGCTTTCGTGTTTCCCCGTCACTCTTTCTTCTTACCTACTTCCCTCCACCTTCCTCATTTGGCTCGGTTGCTCATGTTATTGCTATCCCACCCGTTATTATCTCGCCTCCATCAACAGCTCGATCTAACCAGCCTATGCCTGCGTGGGAAAGTGGGTTCTGCCACTGCTTTTTCATTGATTTCTTGAGGAAAAGGGCGAGCGGTCGTCATGAGGACTATTTTGTTAGCGGACTATCACTCAATAATGTCTATCGAGGGCATGGAAAAGCTTCGATCTCTTTCTCCCTCTCCTCCCTTCCCCACCTTCGAGATGACAGTGTCTATCGTAGAGCCTGTTGGTCTAATTGTGGAAAAGGCCTTGCGCACTTCGAGGCGATCCGAAAGGGAAAAAAAAATGGGTTTCGGCTGTTTCGGCCAATCACCTCTGAAATGGGAGTCTGTGGAAGGAAAACCACAAAGAGCAAAAAGAGAACTTCCGGTCCGGGAATTGAACCCGGGTCTGCGCCGAGCGCAACCTGTGATGACAAGGCGCCGTCATAGCCACTAAACTAACCAGAACACATGTTATTACCCATTTTATAGTAAAAATATACATTTACTCAATTAGTTTCTTGGGGACTTCTACTGGTTATGTAAGCGAGTTTCTAGAAGGGGTGGTGAAACTTCTGCCTCCCCCCATCCGTACAACCACCTTATCCCCTCTCCCCTCACACCTCCCCTCTCTCTGTCAACTATCCTCACATCCCACATTCGACCAACCAACGCTATCGTACCTCTGGCCCAACCAAACTCGAAAAGGTGCCTGACGTAGAACTTGCTCAGCAAGCATCCCAAAACCCACCCACGCATCAAGGTAGAGAAGGCGAAAAACAAAGGTGAAGAGAAAGTAAACGAAAGAGGACCACCAAAGATGAACGCTCTAGCATCAACAGCATCCCGAAACCTCTTGCGATCTTCGCGCAACGAAATGAACTCTGTGGCGACTGGATCTAGCAGAACCCTAAGCACTTTCGTCGGTTCGGTCGCCAAGAAGAGAGTGTTGGAAGGAAAGGCGTCGGACGTGCGCTCTGCTGCACCCGGAGGTGGTGTTGGCCACTTTTCCAGGTCGGTCTCCAACCCCTTCAGGCCCACCTCTCAACTGCTCTTCCAGCACACTCGAAGCAACCAGATGACCACTCCCATCCTGATCGGAGCGGGCTTGGTAGGCGTTGGCCTGGTGGCTCAGATGCTTCTCAAGCCGAAGAGCGCTGGTCCCTCGGGAGGCAAGTGGATCAAGGGCGGGTTCAACAAGAAGATGGACAAGAAAGAGGCCGCTCAGGTCTTGGGATTGAGGTGAGTTATTTGATTCATCTGTTTCTTTGTCATTTGTGGTTTACCAATTTTTTTTCGGTTCCCTTACTGAGTGGTTTTCGATTTGTGGCTCTACCTCTCGTATTCCTCTCCTCTCCTTATTTTCTTTCTTCCTAACCTTTCCCACTTCACAAAATATTAAAAAAAAATAAAAACGTGGGCAACAGGGAGACCGCTCTTACCAGAGCCAAGGTCAAGGAAGCTCACAGGAGGATGATGATCGCCAACCACCCAGACAGGGGTGGCTCGCCTTACCTCGCTAGCAGTGAGTTTTCCCACTTTTCCTACTATGATCAGTAACCCAACGACTTCCCTTCTCTTGAATGAAGGGGGAAGGGGGGAGGGGACGGGAGTACCAAGGAAAAAGCTAGAAGAAATGAAACTGAACCAGTCCGAATATCCTCCAAACCCGCTCTTTCTTTGCATGATGGTGATCCTCCACCCATCCAAATCAAAAGAGATCAACGAGGCCAAGGACCTGCTGGAGAAGAACGTTTCCCGATGATTCCGAGCGTTTCGCGTGGGTCTGAGAGAGCGAGATCGAATAGCGGGAAGACGTTGACCGAGATTCAGGAAGGATTATCGATCACAAGCGATGTTCTTTGCCAACGGCAATGTCGGAAAGTTAGGGATGAGCCTAGACATAGACGAGGGGAAAGGGGTGAGGGAGAAGGCCTGAAGGGCAAGAACATATATGGAAGAAAAGAAGTAGGGAAAAAAACATCAACATCTCTCTCCCTCTCTGCCCTCGCTCCCATCCCCGTTTCCATCTTTGCCCCTTCCTCCAAAACGCAACCACCACTCTTTCTCCGAACAGGAAATGCAACCCTGCCCCCTTTTCCATCCTCCTTCACTAGGATCCCCTTGTCCTAAATCAAGGCTCTGTAAAAACGATTCGGTCCGGTTCGCGTCTGAATAGATTCCGTCAACCACATCCCCTCCCCCGCCCCAAAGGCTCTCCCCGGCTGGTGAGATGACTCGAGTTAGTGCTTGACGTCCACATGCGTGCGTGGACTCCTAACCCCCAGCGGCGGAGCCGTCGATCTTCATAGCTTTGATTTTTCAGGAAGAAGGGTCAAAAGCGAAGGGGGGCGGAGGTTAAGAAGGTCAGAGATCGGGACAAGCACAGAAGGGGAGGGAATGGATGGTCGGGAAACAAGGCGGACAGGTGAAAGGGATCAGGATGAAGATGCCATCATTTTTCTTCTCTTCACAAATCGTAAGTGGAATATGCAAACAACTTCGCGCAGGAGAAAGTGGGGGTTGGGGTTGGGTTTGTTTCCTGTCGCTGTTTGATTGTGATAGGACGGGTGAAAGAGGGTGGGGGGAAGAGGGGCGCGCTTGCAAGTTCACGGTCGAGCCCATCAGTTTGGGAGAAATCTTGCATGCTGCTCGTTTTCCCTCCTTTTTTTTTGGTTCCTATCCCACACCTTAGCTGCTGCTTGCGCCGACAGCCAGCCTCTTGAGGTGCTCCATGAAGACTTGGAGGCTGACATCGTCCGTAAAGATGGCTGCTCCGCTTCCCTGGGTGCCGTACATTCCTCCCGACATGTGCGTTGTGGATGGGTTGAGCTTGGAAAGAAGGAAACGTGCCTGGGAGCCATTCTGGTCGCATACAATGTATCGCGGGATGGGGAAACGATCCGCCAGCAGGTCCTGTAGTTAGATTTGATAACCGTGAAAGGGTGGGGTTGAGATCGAAAGTCAGCAAAAAAAACGATTGTTTGTGTGGGTTTCTGTGTGTGTGTGGTCGGAAAGGGGGTATGCTTGCGATGAAGGAAAAGTGGCGAAAGGCCTGATGGTCGAGCTTGCTCCCCGCTTGCTGTTCTACTCACCTGCGCGTCCACCTTTGGATTCTCGAGCACCTCTTTAAAGTTCTCGTAACCCTCCTGATCTTGGTACCCGGCCTTCCTCCACTGCGCCACAGTCTCACCGTGGAAGATGAGGATGTGGAAGAAGGTGTCCAGAAGTAAGACGACATCTGGCCTGATGGAGACCGAGTCGAGGAGTACTGGTTGCGGCGGCGCGTCGAACCCGTACGACATGAGCGTGGGCTGGATCATGATGAGCGAATTGTTGACGTCCTCTGAGTTGAGGACGTGCCTGTAGAAAGCGGTCTCGTCCGGAGAGTTGTTGAAGACCTGGAGGAATTGGGATCTTCGGAGGTGGAACATGAACTGCGGGTAGATGCTGAAGTTTTCACCGAGCCTGAACGAGGTCGGGTCGTCCTTCCTGTAGTCTGCAAACTTCTGACAGAGCCTGATCAGCATCCTGTCGAGCCACCTCAGCACGTCTGGAGAGTCGTCTATCTCGGCCTTGAAGACGGCGATCCTCGCCATGAGCACCGCGGCGGCCTCCTGGTCAAACGAGCTGGCGATCTGGGCAGAGCCACCCTCGGCAAAGTTCCTGGCGATGGTCGTGACGCGCAGTCGGTACTGGCCAGAAGCGTGTTGGTAGTGGGTGACGAATTGGATGAGACCCCTCGAGCCTGGTTGCAAAGGTTGCCCTGCGGGCGTGACAACCTCGAAGTAGACACCGGCCGATGTCTTTGGAGTGACCGAAGAAAACTTCCAGGCCGAGGTCTGACCGATACCGATCTCGGTCTCGCCGACGCATCCTGACTTCTTGTTGGCTGAGACGGCGTGGCCAATCAAGCCCGAGACCTTGAGCTCTTTTGTGCATTGGACGTCAAGGGTGGCGTTGAAGCCCATCTGAAGGTGACCCTGGTCGTCCTTGGCGAAAATCTTGTTGAAACTCTGCTTGAAGATCCCCATCTGGAAGCTGTCAGCGAGGATCATATGGCCGTTGGTGAGGTTGCTCAAGCCCTTCATCTCGAGAAGTCCTACCTGGTCGAGGCAGCCAGCGAAGACATCGATGGTGTGACCGTTGCCAGCGGCACGCTTGGCCAGAGCATCGTAGAACTTGGTCGCGCGCTTGTAGTACTTGACATTGTCCTTGTCGATGTCGTGGTGGGATCGGATTCGCTCGCGGAGTTCGGTCGAGACTACGTTACCTGGGCCCTCGGTCGCGGGGCCACCACAGAAGAGCATGACACGGGCACCGGTGTTGGGGAAGGTGGTCTCGAGCATACCGACGGCGACACTCAAGGCGACACCGGTGCACCTCTGACTCCTCTTGTCGTTGGCGACAGGCCACGGGTCCTTCTGGAGGTTCTCGAGGATCTGGGTGAGCTGGAACTCGCATTGAGAGACGGGCAAGAGGAAACGGGAGGCGCCCATCTGCCCAGCAGCATTTGGCGGACGAGGTGGCTGGGACGGACCTCCGGGAGCACCAGGCGCGACCGGACGAGTCCCGGCGGTAAGGCCGAGCATGTCCTGAATGTTCTTGGGGGCGTACTCCTTGGTGCCTCGGAAGACGTAGCTTTTGGGGCAAGCCTCGTAGCCAAGCTCGTGGACCTGAGCCATGGTGCCGTAGGTGATGAGGCCGACGAGGGCGTTAGGTGGGAGCAAGCTCAAGCTGACAACGAGAGCCTCCTTGAGCGCCTTGAGGTCATCATCGTCCATGCACGTGTCGACGACGTAGAGGAAGATGGGTGGGATCTGGGCAGGTCGGCTGAGCGTGTACTCGATGGTGGTATACTTGGGAAGTAGCTCGGCTGGGAGGTTGGTGTTGCTGATATCCTTGTAGTGAGGTGGGAAGGCGTTCCGAGAGAGACAGAAGGGACAGATCCAAAGCTTCCCGCGAACGTCGATCTGGCTGTAGACCGGAAGGTAAGAGGCGTGCGTGGGTCATCGGATGGGATTATCATCACTTTCAAACATTCTTCCGCGATGAGCAGAGGTAGAGCTCCCACACAGCGCCATCGCAGAGAGATGGCCCGATGACGCAGGTATGCTCGTCCTGATCAAGCTTCAGCAAGACTTACCAGTAAGGGTTGAGGACGGCCCTACAAGGGGGCTTGCAGGTGACGGGTTCGTACAGGACGGGGGGAAGGTCATCCCTCTCCTTGAGCGGGGTGTAGAGAGCCGAGATGGGGACGACGGTCCTGGTGGCTTCGATCCTGGAGGATGGCCAGACGTTCCAGGATAGCCTGACGCCGTCCCTGTCCTCTACGTCGTCAACGTTCATGATGCGTCGTCAATAGGGAGGAAGTAAAAGAATGGGTTTCTGGATGGAGAGCGAGGAGTAAAGTTGGGTAGTAGGGGACCAATGAACTGTTGATGTGAACTTTGGCTGATGGTGTGCTCTTTCCTCTCCTCTCGATTTTTGTCCCTTTTCCTATTGAAAAACCCAGTAGTAACCAGGAGCGAAATATGGAGGAGATCCGTGGGGAGGGGAAGTGAGGGGTCGGGATGATTTCTTGATCCGTTCGGTTTGTAGGTGGATCAGCTCGTTGGTGGAGTTGGGGAAGGGTGGTGCGAGAGAGAGAGAGATGGAGCGAGAGACCTCGGGACGGGGAGAGATAGAGAGAAGAGGTGAGGGATGTGATTCTTGACGACGAGGATGATCAGCGTCTTGGGGAGAACCACTGTGGGACTGCTGCTATCTGTGCGTGCGTGCGTGCGTGTTTGGTTGCGGTGTCTGACGAGACGAGTGCTGGGGCGGGCGCAAGCAGAGGAAGGGGAGGAGGAAGAGGAGGCGATGAGTTTTGGCAGTTGCCCTGTGCTTGAGGGATGCGAGCCAACCTGGGCTCACTCTTCCAATTCTGACCACTTCCTCACTTGTTCTCTGCTTTGCTGGAAGTCGAAGTGAGCGAGCTGGGAACTGAGCGGCGCGCCTCTTACACTCAGCCTTCCCCCCTCCTCCTTCGATCATCCTCACCCACACTATTGAGATTCTTTAAAACAATAATCCGTAAGGACTAAAGAGACCAACCGTGGTTGTAGAGTCATGGGTATACAATCAGACTGTATGCACTGCCTGCCTACCTTCCTCCCTCTCCTCCTCCTTTCACGCACGCTCTCCTTCCCCTCCTCCTCAGACTCCTGATCACACTCACCAGTCACCAGTCCACCACTCTGACTGTGACTAAGCCCGCGTGTCACGGAAAACAAGAGGAGAGAAAGGTCGATAAACGGGAGGGAAACCCGATTAGAATCGATTCAATAATAAAAAAAAAAAACCAAAACCATGAAACCATTCACCCCAAAGCCTCGTGGAACGCGGCTCGCCCTTATGAGAGCAGTCACCATGATTCACGACATCTACTTGACTTTACGTACAGGACAGCACAGATCATACCGATACCGTAATCTCACAACTCGGGGAGGAGGAGGATCTGAATCCTATGTGGATCGTCAGCTTGCTTTTCTCTCCAACGCCCCCTTCCCACTGCATACATTCGGATCCTAGGACATCCATGCTTTCATCTCTCGATACACCTCTTTCCGTCACCATGGACCAGCCATGACCAACAACTCCAGTCACAGTCGCCTCCCCTCTTCCCTCGAGCCCGAATCATCACGGATCCAAACAAATCATCCACTCGGCTGGAAAAGGTTCACGACCTCCCTACGTCTCCATCTCCGAAGCGAACACGAACCGACTCCACCCATCCACTGACCCCTCCAACCCCCCGCCCTCAATCCCGAACTTGTCCGCACTTCAAATTTACCCCACAATATCGCACGACGATCTGGTGCCAACACAAGATCGTTCTGTTGGCTTAGGTCGCCTCGCCGAATGAGAAGGAAACAAAAGGACGAGCAAGGAAAAGATAACAGACACACGCATACATTCAACATTCACGCACAAGAGAAGGAACTCCATCTCCAACCGAATAAAACAAGGTATCCCATGAAAAAAGGCGGAGCTCTCCAGGTCAACAACTATCAAGAGGCAAACCACCGGCCGTGATCTGGATTCGGTGGTGGATGCGGCAAAGGTCGATGTCTGTAAATATCTAGCTAGCATCCCATCACCAAACACCACCACACACTTTTGGAAACCTTTCCTTATCACCCACACCAGGCGCAGCCAAAGCTTTCCGGATTCTCAGCCTTTCTTGCGAATAGAGCCTCTTTTTTTTTTTTTGGCCATGGCAAACGAAACGGACGAGGAAAGGGTGAGTTTAGCGGTGGGAGTGGTGTTTTTTTTTTTTTAAAAAAAATAAATAAAAAAAAATCCAGCAATAGATGTGATGATCCGTGATTACCTCATCACCCGCTTCGGCGGCCTCACCGAGCCTCCTCCACATGGCCCGATATTGACTTCGCTCCCATTTTCCAACAACGGAAAACTCGCCCCTAACAACCTCCAGGCCTCTCGTCAAGCCCGCCTCTCCAAGGCCATGGGTGCCCTCTTCCTCCAGGACAAGGTCGAAAAGCTGGAGAGGGACGTAGATCAGATCGAGTACTCTAGGATCCTCCACTCCAGAACGTCGAATGCTCACTCCAGCCGAGCTCGGGGAGGTCGGGCAAGGGGGAGAGGAGGCGGTAGAGGGGCAGCCATTGCCGGAGGAAGCTATATACCGTCTCACCTCGAACCTCACTCGGCTCACCACTCTCATCCCCACCATCACTCCCACCACCACCATCAGCATCAGCATCATCATCATCACCATCGAATACATCATCATCCTCAACAAAATCATTCCTTATTAGCCCAATCCAGTCTCCCCCATGACACCAAGTCGAGGAACGATGCTGAATCCTCCAACTCCAGGCTATCACGCAGAGATGGGATTCAAAGTGAGGCGACGAGAATTAGGGCCCTGGATGCCAGCGTTCTAATTTATTCCCTACGCACAGTTCACGAATGGATCAAGGAAGGAGAGACTACCATGATAGTACCGCATGAAGTCATCAACACTCTTGACCTGCTGAAGAAAGGGGACGAAATGCTCAACATCGCTGCTAGGAGAGCGACTCGCTACCTCGAGGAGAGATTGGATGGGCAAGCGGACGACCATACGAGGCGACCAGGACTTTTCTCTCAGGGCCAAGGTCAGAGGACAAGTCTGCTATCGCTTGAGGAGGAAAGAGCAGCGATCCTCGAAAAAGAAAAGGCAAGAGATCAAAACCATGTCATCGGCAAGTTTTTTGAAGTTCTGGAGGGATCTGAAGGCGGGCTAATTCTTGATGACATTGAATCTGATGACCGCGAGGAGGACGTCATCCTCCTTGCAGGGGAAAAGGCAGCGCCTTCAGAATCCAAAGAAGGGCAAGGCGCAGGAGGGGCCCACAAGGACAATGAAGTCTGTGAGACTGACGGCGCTGGAGGCAAGCGAAAGGAAAAAGAAGACGAATCGATGAACGAAGACGTGGAAGTCGACCCTTTTAACCCTAGGTCGGCTCCAGAGTTTCTGAGAGAGGTTCTTGGACTCTCCTCGTATCTGAAAAGGACGGTGGAGAACCCGGAACTCTTCGCCCTGGCGGTCGCTTACCCTCCCCCGTCGGATGAAGTGGTGAATCGGGACGAGGACGCCACGAACTCGGTGGCGACACCGTTTGGGCAGAAACGGTACGAGCTGGCAGATGGAAGACTGGTGGAAGAGTGGTCGAGATCTTTGGGCATCCAGGTCGAGCTGGTGCCGACTTCGAAAAAATGGATGGGAGAGAACCCTCCTTCGAGATCTAGCTCGAGGTCAAGCTCGTCTAGGGCGAGGGTCGCCAATGGTGGGAACTCTGGTGGCGGTGGCGGGAGTGGAGGGTTGGTGGGTAGCGTGAGGATCATGGAAAGAACCTCGAGCTTTGGAAGTAGCACACCATCCATGACCTCGATCGTCGTCCAAGCCAGCGGCGGCAGCAGCACCACCAACGCCGAGGAGAGCCTGAAACGCAAAGGTTCAAGGTCTAACCTCTCTTCCGAAAGCCTACCGGGTCCTACGATGGCCACCGCCACCATGTCCTCGAAGGATGGAAGTATCAGGGTCATGCCCAGACTCTACGCCGTCAACCCTTTGTCCAACGAGGCCGCCAACAACAATAACAACAACAACAACAACAACAATAACAACAACATCATCATCAACAAGCATAACAACAACATCAGCAACAGCTCAGCCAGACAGGGTGATGGCGGCCAGGCGACCACGACTGCGGCGGAGAAGGTGGATGCCTATCTCAGGAGCTTGAAATGAGCCAACTCCCAATATCTGTCAACTGAATTATGGGTTCAGCTTCGCTTATCTTCCATCTTCCCTTGTGGATGTGATGATGGAAATACTTGGCACGGATACATATGACTCTTCGTCTAATTGATCGCCGATCTCCAATCCTCCCATCCATATCGACGAAGAGCTTTGAAATAGTACAGGTGGGGGTTTGGGTGCATGTGCGTGTGCGTGTCTGTGAAAGAGGAGGATTGACAAGAATAATGAGAAGTTTGAAGAACAGGGGAAATCGAGGTGTTGAAGGAAGCGGAAGTTGTCCGGAAAACAAGGGTTGATTATCAAGGGATCATAAGGGGCTTCCTATTGCTTCCGGGATCCTTCTCCCTGGATGAGATCGGACCGAAGGGAGAGGCCGTTTTTGGCCCAACCTTTCTTTGAAGTGAAGAAAGTTATCCGGAACATGTCCAGGATTGGAAAATCGCTTGAAAAGTGGGGAGGCTTGGGGGGTGGGGGTGGCTGGATGAGATTTTGGCTCCGAAAGGGTACGATTGCGGCTTGACGTTCGCCCCCCTCCCCCATTTCTTATGCCCTTGTATACGTGGGGGTGAGGGGTGGAAGGCTGAAAGGATTCAAAAGGATCCTCATCCCCTTGACAATATTGAAACCGTCGCTTCATCTAGTGCTCTTGACCGGATTCATCCTCTTTTCCTCGAGAAAGTCGAAGAGAGTCCCAAGCCTCAGCACACTCCTTGTCCGATGAATTAGGGAGGTGCCATTTTCAGAAAGGAGGTTGAGTGCAAGGGGGAAAAGAAGGAGGGGTTGAGCAGAGGGGGAAGGGGATGGGAAGCTTGAAAGGCGGACCGAAGCAAATCATTGAGGGGAGACGACGACGCTCTCTCCATCTAATCTCTTCTTCCTCAGCTTGAGCGCCAGCCTTTCCCTGAGGTCCCTTCCCCAGGCTCCCAGCTTCTCGTCCTTAGTGTTGGCGAGGTAGAAGTCGAGTCCTCCCAGCTTGTCCATGGTCCTCATGGCAGATGTGGTGACCCTGGCCCTGACGTAGACCTGCATGACCTCGGACCAAAGCTTCTTGTTCTGTACGTTGGGTTCCCAGGTCCTGGCAGTCTTGTGCCTCGACTTTGGTACGTTGTGGCCCGATTGGATGATCCTCCCGTCGTAGAGACCCCTCTGGGCCCTCTTGAAAGCGTGGCCGCTCTGGACCGCCACGACGTTGGAGTTCTTCGACTTTGGGGAGGAGAAGGCCGTCGTCCTCGTCGATGCACCCGCTCCCGAACCTTTTGAACCCCTGTAGGTGGTCCTCGAGCCGAGGCGAATCAAGGATTGGAACATTTTCTTTTTCTTATCGCTCTCCTAAGCCGAAGCCAGGTCTGAAGGTCGAGATATGGCGGATGTGGGTTGCTTGGTGCAGGGTTCAGGGAGGAAGTGCGATGCAAGCTATGAGCTTGGGAAGAAGGAAGAGGAAGAATGGAGTGGTGAGGATATGGATTTATGATATGGATGCCATTTTGTGCACGTGACTAGTACTTCGCTATGAGAGAATAAGCATGGGTGATCGAGATTTTCGCGGGATTTTTAATTTTTTTTTAATTTTTTTCCTTTATTCTTTTCTTCCTCTTCTCCTTCTTGTTCCACTAACTTTATTGCTCTTGACCTCCTCGAACGAAGGTAAAAGAAAACCAAGTAGGATAATAGAAAATAGAGGTGAATATTTTTAGAGGAGTAAGTCCTGGCTCACAACTCAAGTGAGGAAATCCTGCCTTTGCAGCTCCCCATCCTCTGCCTCCTTCGAAGCTTCCACCCACCTCCCCCATCGCCAAGGTTCGGTTCAAGGTTGCGTAGGAAGGGCTTTCCCTCTTAACCACTATCATCGGGACAAACATGGTGAGCCGTCAAGGAATGCCAACCAGCCTTCTACCAACTTCACACCTACTGAGCTTGGTCAAGAGAATACTGTGCTTCTGACTGATCGCAAGCACCTCTTTCACTCCCATCCCCAATGGTGGTACCCCAAAAAAAAAAACAATAACAGCTTCGAAGACAAGCTCGCGAGCGTCGCGAGTACATCTACAAGAAGGCCCTCGAGTCCAAGGAGAAGCAGATCTATGAGAGGAAGCAAAAGATCAGGGAGGCTCTCGCGAGTGGCAAACCGCTCCCACCAGAGCTGAGGGGCAAGGAAGCCGAGGAGCTGGGAAGGGATCTGAATCTTGATTCAGCTCAAGCTGGTGCGTATTTTCTCTCTCGTTCAAGGGGTAAAGGCCGATTCCGAGCCGTTCCAAGGTTTCGCAAGCAAAGCATGGAGATGGTGTTATCCCATCTCTTGCATGTGATCGTTCTATAGCATACCGCATTGGGTGGTAGGAGAAGGATCCCAGCTAGTGAGAAGGACAAGGTTCATCCAGCTTTTACTGAAAGTGTGGGAAGGAAGGGAGGGAGAAGCGGGTTCAGTTTAAGAGAGAGAGGTTGGAGAAGTTTCTTACCCCTTGGGTGAGAAAAGAGCCATGGATGAATGCTGAGTGGAAGGCTGTTGGAGTATGAGGAAACCGATTGATTCTCAGGTTTGAGTGAATGCTGACTGAACGCTTCCCTACTTCACCGATCCTCGAACCGCCAACAGAGCCTGCCAGCTCGATCGACGACGAATATTCCAGAGCAGGACAGTACGACCCAAAGATTCTTATCACCACATCGAGGGATCCTTCATCAAGGCTGACACAATTCGCAAAGGAGGTCAGATTGATCTTTCCTAATTCGACTCGTCTTAACCGTGGTGGATACACCGTCAGCGATCTTGGTGCGGCTTGCCGAGCCAATGGGATGACCGACCTGATTGTCCTCCACGAGCACAGGGGTGTCCCCGACGCCATGGTTGTCTCTCACTTCCCTCACGGGCCCACTCTGCTCTTCACCCTACACAATGTCACACTCAGACACGAGGTCTCCACCCATGCCAACTCGACCGTCAGCGAGCAGTACCCTCACCTCATCTTCGATGGATTCGGCAGCAAGCTCGGCGACAGGGTCAAGACCGCACTGAAGTACCTTTTCCCAGTGCCAAAGGACGATTCCAAAAGGGTCATGACCTTTGCCAACCAGAGAGACTTTATCAGCTTTCGGTGAGAGTCGATCCCTTTCTCGAGCAAGATTCCTCCTATTCCCTTTCCCCTTCACCTTTGGATGTGGGCTTTTGCTGCTCTCCTCCTCAGAAGACTTCCTCTGTCCCCAAGCGACTCACCATCCCGATCTGTTTCTCACCTTTCCCTCACTCATCTCATTCAGACACCATGTGTACGTCAAGACCTCGCACAGGGAAGTCCAGCTTGCAGAGGTCGGACCGAGGTTCGAGATGAGACCGTTCGAGATCCGACAAGGGACGCTGGAGCAATCTGAAGCCGACGTCGAATGGGTGTTGAGGCCGTACATGAACACCTCCAAGAAGAGAAATCAGCTCTGAGTATCAACTTGTCCGATTGCGCTTTGCGCTTAGGTTTTTCCATCTCTCTCTCTCTCTTTCTCTCCCCATCCCACCCCTTCCGTGCTTTTGCCGCTAAGCCGGCATACC
Source organism: Violaceomyces palustris (assembly GCA_003144235.1). Taxonomy (NCBI): domain Eukaryota; kingdom Fungi; phylum Basidiomycota; class Ustilaginomycetes; order Violaceomycetales; family Violaceomycetaceae; genus Violaceomyces; species Violaceomyces palustris. The sequence goes on from KZ820333.1 coordinate 13,293, forward strand.
AAGCCAAGACCGACACCTTTAGTGGAGTTTTCCATCAAGATATCAGCACTCCTGCGCACTTTTTTCCCCTCACATTCTTTTCTTCCTTCCTATCCTTTGTCCATGGTTCCCATCTTTGCCCCATCCTCATATTCGTTGCGACCTCTGCCCTCGGGTGTCCCAACGTCATCGAGATCTTACGGCCTAGGGTACACTTGCAGGCGATCACCTCAATATCTCATCGCATAGAACTGATTGACTGCCTTTGGCACCCTACCTGTCCCAATCATGTATTTTATACTGCACTCTAACCAGACAGTCCACGTCACGGAACACGAAGGAGCCATCCCGCTCTTGAAAACGTCCAATCCCAGAAGGGGATGGTGGCTCGGACGAGGAGGAGTCTTCACGGTCTGGGAGGTGGGGTATTTTGGGAGTGGCTGATGATCCCGTTTGCTTTGCTGATTCTGGAAATCCGTTTAGGAACACACGTTTTCCCTCCCTTCTGATTTCCCCCTCGTACTCCTTTCTCCTCAATCAGGGAACCTTTGATCACCTCATCACGGCGACCGGGGGTTTGGGGGAAAGCCGAAAGTGTATGTTTGTGTGCGGGGGGGAGGGGGGGGGCTGTTGCTGTTGTTGCCTTGTCATTTCCAACAAAAGAAAAGGATCGGACCCC
>KZ820334.1:0-13928 GCA_003144235.1 Violaceomyces palustris
AGACTTTGGCAAGCGCCGATCATGGATTCTTCGCATCCTTCTCACTCGTCCTCCATTCCTTGTCAGCCTTGGATCACACTGTCGGGGAGGTGGGGGGGGGGGGGGGGGGTTGGATCTTACCGAGGTGTGATCATCTCTTGATACGGCCCATCAGAACAGGGAGGAAGCCTCTTGCATCGCCACCAACCGAAGGCATTCCAGATAATTTACATCGTTCCCTTCCCCCGCTTCCGCCCATCTACTCTTCTTCTGTGTCTTTTGAACGTGCATGTACTGTATCTGCGGCAAATACCACGTCCATGAAGGTTCCTTCTTCCTCCGAGAGTAGATCAAACTTGGGACGACAAAACCCGGAACCTTGTCCGACCCCAAACCTTTTAGTTCAGCAAAACAGGGAGAGCGATCAGATCGTCCGTGATGACAAGAGATTACCAGGTTCTAGCAGCGAGAAGGATGGAAAGCGAGGAAAGCCACCCGAGATCCAATCCAGCTCCAATGGTGTTTGGAAAAGAAATTCAAAAGAAAAAAAAAATCCAACGAAGGATGAACGATCGACGGGCAAATTTTTTGGTTGACTGGTGAAATTCCATCACCCATGCCTGTGGGGACGTGTGGGATTTCAGCCGCCAAGGGTTGTGGAGAGCTACGCGACTGTGATTCAATATCAGAACATTCCTTGCTAGTACATGGTGCAAGACGAAAAGTAAAGGCAAGAGGAGAGGGGCGATTGTGACCCCGAGGGGCGGCAGGGAGAAAGATGAAGGCATGTGTGAAAGAGAAAGGTAGTACCATCCGCAAGATGCGCCGCTAAGAAATTCAACGCGATAGCGGGGTAACTGTTTTTGGGGAAAAAAAAAAGGTTTAAGCGGGCTAAAGACAAGAACGATGGGCAGAAGAGCTGGTTTGCGAGTACAGGCAAGATGAGGTTCTCGCCTCATATCCAATGCGAATGAGATGAAGGGGGATCGAAAGCAAAAGGGGGGGAACGTAAGGGAAATATGAGCGACGATTAAGTTCAATGGAGAAATCCTGATCGAAGGTTGTGCCGCGTATCAATGCTGTGGAGATGCCTTGCAAAGGTGGGATTTTGTTAGTTGCTGAATGGTGGATGAATGTTGAACGAAAGGTCTGTCGAATACAACCGTTTGAGCGAGCGGCAGAAAGTGGTCGAGAAGGTCTACGAATGGAGAGAAGAAGGAAAAGCTCGGGCATAGCATTGGATGAACGAATAAAACCAAAATCGAAACCTAGGGTTGTCCAGCGAAACGAGATACCAAGGTCCCGGAAACATGTTTGGCAAGTGAGAAGGATCGAATCTATCTGCAGCCCTTGGTCCGACCAAATCGTGCGATTTTCTTTTTATCTTCTTCTCCTTTCGGTCTCGGTTCTGGCCTTCATGTCCCTCTTTGTTGTCGGCCAGTTTCTTCGCAAAGGGATGATCTTGAAGGATGGTAGAGTATGACCTCAAAGGGGACATTTTTAATTGTTGATTTTGATTTTCTTTATCATTTCTTCTTCATTTCCCCCCATTCCCTTCATCTTGTTCACTTCGTTTTCATTCTGTATAGGCGCACTTGTGAAAGGAGCCTCTGGGTTTTGTCCTTTGTTGTGTTGCGCGCAAATGCAAGGATTCCACCGGAGTTCATCTGGAAGAAGGATGAGGCTGATAGATGCTGAGATATCCGCGGCTCTTTGGAGATATGCGAGTATGAGGATGACCGAGTAGTGTGGTATTGAAGAGGCGAAGCAAGATGATCCTCCATGGAGAGATATTCTGATGCAAAGATGCGTTGTGATGAGACTCCTCTCAGTGATTTTATGGTTAACAAGACCCACCAAGACACCCCCTTCCCCTCCTCTTCCAAAAAGAGTTCAAATCACTTCGAAGCGAACTGCAAAGACCCGCGCTAGAATTTTAGTTGTGCTGTATCCACCAACTTTCCGCCAATGACGGCCTGAGTGCGTGTCTTACGTCCTTGCGCTCTCCTGTGGCCAGGTGCAGGGTTTTCGCCGGAGTCTAAGGCTTTTTCGACGTCGCCTTGCGTGTGGCCCGCTCCTCGGGGGCGTACGCCGAGAATGGAGCATGTCAATTTGTAGCGGGCGCGTATGCGTTCCAACAGTGCTGACATGTCCATCCCCGAAGCATCCCCATCTTGTTGATGAAAATCGGGAGAGGTGCTCTCATCCCCTGATCCTTGGTCGGTGATTGACTCAGTTGCAACATCAGGTGACACCGGGGTCGACACGTTGGCGATCGGGAAAGCCAAGATGAGCTTCTCCAACATGCGAAGATGTTGCAGTTGCTTCAGCTGCTTCCGGGACCTGTGAATCGAGCATGGTTGGAGTTTCGATGAAATTGGGAAAGGGGGGAGGGGGGGTTCCCGCTTTCATGTGAGTCATCTTCATCCTTTCAAAACGAAAAGAAAAAAGTCCGATCGTTCGTGCTCACATTGTGGATTCTGGAGTGGACTTCAACAGGGCTTCTTTCCACACATTAGCCATTCCTTCGTAGAAACCGACCTCTTCCCAGATTTCGAAGCCTTTGCTGCGGCCCAGTTCCCTGCCTTCAAATGTGCCGTGAAGTTTACCGTGAGCAAGTCCCTGAGAATACCCGTCTCGAAAGGACCTATTCAAACCAGTGTGCAGTTGCTGGGTCAACAAATTTTCCGGTCCAGATTAGAGAGCGAGTCAATCATTTCACTTACGAATCCTCGAAATGGTTAAGCTCGTCGAGATCCAGCTCCGCCGCGCTCGGTGCCCGCATTGTGCTGAGCTTGAAAAAAGCAGAAGCGCCGAACATGATCAGCATGTCACCGGTGAGGATGATGAGAAAGAAACACGGGCGGAATCGGATCAGACTGAGGACTTCATCGACGAGAAGCAGGCGCAACTCGCTGATGACTGGTGTGGTCAATGGCGAGGAGGTTTGCTTCGTGACTCACCATGCTTTCACCCGCGTGCGCAAGGCTCATGTGTCCTTGCTGACTGTTCGCGCTGGGGACTGCGGCTTGTCCCGAGGATACCGTGCTGGCCATCCTGAATAAAGGGTTCTTGGAAAAACTCAAGCGAATACCCCCATTTTTGATGGCTCCGCCCAGAGTCTCGCCATTCAGCTCGCTCATCGCTTTCGCAGCGTGGTGAACGTCGTCGAACTCGACGAAACACATGGGGCCATTGCTCTTGAGGCGGAAGGAGAATTGTCGAAAGCCCTTCCGAGAAGAGAAGAGACATCGAAGCTGTTCCTCCATCTGTGAGGAGGCGGCACTCAAAGAACCGCTGGGCAGATTTCCGACAAACAGCGTGTTACCTGGAGGGTGATTATCACCTAGAAAACCTCGACCGGTAGGGCTAGGAAGGTCAGGACTTGGCAAATTACTCGATCCTCTCGCTCTCGCGCCGTGGTTCCCTTCCAGCTCCTTTGACGGGGAGTCAAGCCTGAGAGTACCAAAGCGAGCAGCAAACGAAGAGCTCGTTTGTTGCTGTTGTTGCTGCGCCTTCGAATCCTGGCTCTCAGACCCTGCTTTCGGCGGCGAGGCGCTCGTTCTGCCCGCCGTCGACTCCCCCCTTCCAAAATCCTCCTTCGAAGAATCAGCTGTGCCTACTTCGTTGGGAACGGCTTCGTGGCTGATCGTGTGGGGCCCTCTGGAAGCCTGCCGAGGGAATGCCGGCCGACTGCTGCCCAGATGAGCACCTCCATGCATCCCGTAAAGCCCAGGGGGTGAGCCTATGCCACTCCAGTCAGGTCTCCCTGGACCCATGGAAGCTTGCGGAGGAGGGGGAGGGGGAGGAGGCTGAGGTGGCAAGTGGAGGCCAGCGTTTGATCCATTGAATCTGGGCCCCTGCTGAACCACTTCCGGGCCATAGTAGTCTAGTGGTCCCATCGATGACCATTTTTCAGCATTCTGAGGCCCTCTGGAGGGATCCGGTTTCCCTGGCCCGAAGGGCGGAACGGCTTGAGACGAAGCATTCACTGCCGGAACATAGAAATCAGGTCCGAAATTCTCATGGGGAGAAATCATTCCATTAGGATGCGACTGATGCGAGAATGGTTCGAAGGGTGGATTACCGGTTGGGAAGGGGGGGTACCCGGGAGCCAATTGACCATCGGCTGCAGCGGTCTGGGTCTCCCGTCCCCTGCTCATGTTCGTTCCGTCTCTTTCGAATTGGCCTAAGCCAAACGGAGGCTGAGGGCCGTTCTGGCTACCCGGGGCCGCGGGTGGCCCAACAGGTGGGGGAGCAGTCGCGAACGAAGACCCTTCAGACAGGACCGAATTGGTACCTGGGAATGCAGGCCGCTGTTTCGTGTGCAAGTTTTTCTTAGCCATCTCAGTCTTCAGGACGCAGCCCCTTTCAGCGTCGATTTTTCTCCCATTCAGTGCGTCGCGAGCCTCGAGCGCCTCGGATCTCGTCCTGAACTTGGCGAACCCAATAATCTGCTTGATCTTTCCTCCTGCAGCGGCAGCTACCGCTGCTGCCGCCGTGGAGTTTGTGTTCCCTCCAAGAGCGCTAGAAAGACCACCCATGCTGTTCAGGGACGAGAATGTGTCGCCGGCGCCGGCTCGAGAAAGTGCCAAAGAGAGGCCGTGATCGTCCCAGGTGCCCGAAGGGCCGGCATTCGGGAGCTCGAAAAGGCCAGCTCCCGGCATGTTGACGGCCTGATAGGGGCCGCCAGGTCCGCTAAGAGGACCGTTACTTTCTGAGGCTCTTCCACCGGGCCCACTTGAAGCCGTGCTTCCGACAGGGATTTTCAACGTCGATGCCTCGAAACCCTTGGCAAAGAGGAACATGTTAGCGAACTCTCTCTCTGTCATGTCGTCCGGGAAGCCAACGATGAAAACGGTCGTTATCTCTTCCGCGGGATGGCCAGGTCCCGGCATGGACGCGTTGGAGCCCGAGTGAAAACTTTGCTGAGCCGCCTGCATTGCAAGGGCCTGTTGAGCCTGTAGCTGCTGGTGATGGTATTGGAGAAGACTTCGAGGGCTCAGGCTCCCACTCGCAGGTATCCCTGGAATGCCTTGCCCTATGCTGTAAGGTGGTCTACCGGCAAAATCGTCGCTGCTACGGGGAGGTTGGCTTCCAGCGGATGGGCTGAAAGCATTCTCATCTCTACCGCCGGGGAATCCGCCCGCAGGCACCTCGAAACGAGATGGGGCCTGGTCGCCTTCGCCATGCACAGGGATAGATAAGGTCCTGGAGGGGAAATTCGGGTCTGTTGCCGGGCCCGAGGACTGGAGATACCGGTCGCCAGATGGCTTGTTGATGGATTGATCACCGTTTGGATTCGCCGGAGTGCCCATGAACAAATCATTGTAACCCAAGAAAGGTTCATTGGAGATGCTTTGCGAGGACGGCTTCCTTTGCGGGAGAGACATCCGAGCACCTGCTTGTTGTTGTTGTTGTTGTTGTTGCTGCTGTTGTTGTTGCTGCTGTTGTTGTTGTTGTTGCTGCTGCTGCTGCTGTTGTTGTTGTTGTTGCTGCTGCTGCTGAGCAACCTGTCCCATACTAGTCCACCTCTCAGTCGCTTCACCAGAAGGGAAATTGAAACCCCTCTTGGACGGTGACGGCGACCTGACAGCAACAGTGCCTGGGTGATCGCCGGGCTGAGGTGAGGTCAGCCTAGGGTAGGGTTGAACGGGCCTAGGGGCTTGAAGCGCCGGCATCGACTTGAACGAATCATTCGAAGGGGAATGGACGCTGGGCGGCGAGGCTTGAGAAAGGTACGGATTGGGTGACACGTCTCTGTGCAAGCTATGAGCTGCAGCATTGTTTCCAGGAACACCGACAGCGACCAATGAGGCAGTGGCATAGTCGTGGAAGCCTTGCGATCGTGAGTCCGCCTCCTTCCAATCTTTCGAAGATGCCCACTGTTCTGCCCGCCCGCTCCTTTCGTTCTGCCTAGGGGCATCGTTGAGATTCCGAGGTGTCTCGGAGCGAGATCCAAACCCTTGATTTGTGAACCCACCTCTGGAGTTGTTGGGTTGGGATGAGGCGGTTGAAGTGCCAACGCCAACCTTGTTGGTTGCCGTGGCATCGGACGACATGTTTAGTTAGACTCGAGCCGCAAGAATGCCCCGACCTATACTTGGGAGCTGCAGAGATGTCAAACAAGGATTTTCTCCGCGGTAAGTTGGGCGGGAGAGAGATGGGATGAGGAAAGGGCTTTAGAGCTTCGATCGAGAAAAGATAGATAAGATCGTCCTTATCTTTGGATGCTGGTAGAAGCTTCCTTTTGCCAGAGCACGTCTTTCGGTCAGAGTAGGAAAGGTGAGGAAGATTGTAGAAGAAGAAGAGAGAGATGAAGAGGATGGAAGAGAAGAAGTAGAAAAGGGCGGGGGGGGGGGGGGGGGGGGGGGGGGGGGGGGGGGGGGGGGGGGGGGGGGGGAAGGAAGAATGGAGGTGGATGCGGAAAATACGCGTCGAGTAAATCAATTCGGAGCGAGAGCGAGGTCGAGTTTGATGAAAAAGAGTGGAAGAAGGCAGAAGGAGGAGATGAGACGGAACCAAAGAGGTGATCTGAGAGAGGACAGGGAGAGATCGAGATGATGCTCGCAAAGGATGAAAGCCGGCTGGATGGATGAGTAGATGGATAAGTGGGTGGATGGATGGATGGATGGATGGATGGATGGATGGGTGGATGGGTGGATGGGTGGATGGATGGGTGGGTGCGGATGGACGGATGGTAGGGATTGGATGGAGGATGGTGGTGGGAGAGTGAAATGCACGTGCGGGATGGAGAGCACTCACCCACTAGAGAGAGGTTCGCGTTGTTTGGGCCTAACTGGGACGCGAGAGGGTAAGAGAAAGGAAAAGTGATGGGGGAAAAGGGAACTAAAGGAGTCCTCCTTTCCTTTTCGTCTTCAAGTTTTTAACCTCTACAAACCCTACCATCCTGCTCTTTTTCTTTTCTTTCCATGCCCTCTTTTCACCTTTTAATTTCGGCTCTCCCTCTTTTTTCTCTTCTCTTTTTTCTTTTTTCTTTTTTCTTTTGATTTTTTTTTCTTCCTTGAAAAAAAAAAACCTCGCGCGATCTAACGCGCGTCGTGCAAATGGTTGGCGGCCTTAGTCACTCCAGTATGGTATCTTGATCTAGTCCCAACTCGGAATTAAACTCTGGTCAATAGTGGAAGAATACAAAGAGGAAGGAGGTCGATGGAGAAGCGGAAGAGGAGGTTCGAACGACATACATCCTTACCATCATCGCTTCGATGAAAACTCACCAAACACTTTTGGTCAAGAGTAATTATGAGTATATGAGTGTGAGTGAGATTGCAAAGGGTGAGGATCACGGGGGGGGGGTTCGGGGGAAGAGAATTCAACAGTAAGTATCTTGATACAAATCATGAAGGAAAGAGCGGCCACGGTTGGGAATCGTGACTCGTGAATCGTCAGGGCATGAGTGTGAGTGTGAGCGTGAGTGATAGTGAGAGTGAGAGAGAAAGCGAGAGAATGTCGTCCAAGCCATTTACTTTGGTGGTTGAAATAACTTATGACTCTCATCCTCATCCTTCCTCTCCAAACCAAGGACACAATCATGAATGGTCCAACTCAGAAGCATACAAGTAGAGATACAAAACACGCTTCATTTTCTTGTCCTTCTTTCCCTTGCGCTACTTAGGTGATCGGCCAGGCTTTTCAGTCACCTCGCTGATCGCTAACCACCGCGCGCGCGCGCACCTTCGCTGTATTGGCTAACCTTCATCCCCCCCTCCACCCACTCTGGATACGCATTCTGCTAGCCTCCATTTCCGAGCGCCAAAGTCTTCCTGACCGATCCGCCATCAAGCTCACACCGTTCATAGATGGTACCAAAAAGGGACGTGAGGGCGCGAGCACTGTTTAGGTAACGTATGTTACCGGGCAGAAAGGGGTGGAAGCGAAAGGTTTGCTCAAAGTTTGAACGAAGCCGCCGTCTCTCCCCGATCGATTCCCGATGTTTCACTAGGCTGTTACCTATACGCTCTAATTGTCACAGGGTTTCATCGCGTTGAAAAGATCTACGTTCAAGTAAGAGGGGAGGAGTCATTGCAAGCTGGGTATCTCAGGCTTGAACCAGTCTTTGATAACAAGCTGACACCCGGTTCTCTTGTCTGCGAGCACGTGCCTTGAGCGACAAGAGAGAGAGAGAGAGAGAGAGAGAGAGAGAGAAAGGGAAGAAGGGAAAAGGCGAGAGGATGATAAAAGTCGAGGTCTGACGATCCTTACGCGTGAAGTGCGTTCGGCTGAGCTTGGCCAAGGAACTTGGTCATTTCTGCGGGTGGGGAAGAGGGAAATGGGTTGTGTTGGGTTAAGAACAGAGCTCGTGGTTGGTGGAGAGCTCAGGAATCGTCAAGCGCGATGCAGAGAGTGTTTCTGAGACGCGTCTGGGCAACTTACGGTCGAGGGTGATCTCTTCACGAATGATGGTCGCTTTGATCTCGTTGTCTGGGTTCGCAGGAACTTGGACTTTTCCGTTCTCAAGCTTCCAGCCTGGTTGGCTGTTGACGAATTGGGCCAGTTCAGCACCTGGCAGGGACGATCGAATGCAGGAGAGTTCGGGCGCATCAGTTTCATTATCCCCCTCCACCGTCTCCGCTTCGATGGGATCATCTTGCCCGGAAAACTCACCACTGAGGTTCAGGTAAGTGCCGATCCTTTCCTCACTGATAGTGGTAAATGCTCCTTTGACGCTGTTCAGAGCGACTCTTCGCGCGGCGTCGTCGAATCCGTGAATCTTGGAAGCGTGCTCGCGGACGTCCTCAAACTCGGGGGATGCCAGGGTGGACCAAAAGTCTCGGAACTTTGCTTGGAATAGGAGCGAGCTTAGCTGAGAGAGCCTGACAACAAGTGGATCGATCAAGTTACCGGCTGAGGGGATCTTGGAAGAGGTTTCCGCTTCGGGCTTTTCACCATCCTCGCTACTCGAAGGAACGGTAGCTAGAGGCGCTTCTCCAAGGAGAGAAATGCACAGGTTGAAATCCGGCAGAGGGGCGGAGACAAGTGCCTTCAGCAAGATGTTCACAACGACCAAGTAGTTGAAGTCCGAAGGGTTGAATTGGTACCTAAGTTGTTCCGAAAATGAAAGATTCCAATGGGTCAGTCAGCTCTCGTCTATCAGCGATCAATATTCCAACGAGTTCTTGCAAGAGGGCGCTGTCTTGACCATTATAGTATACTGGCTCGCCTCTTCAAGTCAGATAGAGCTAATAATGAGGCGTCATGAGGAGTCGGGGCTTCACTCCCGACCCGCCAATCGCTTATTATCTTGGTTTGTCCATCACGTCTTGATGTCGGCATGTAGTAGAAATTCTCGTCCCCTCGCCCAACAACATCGGAGGCCTGGGCAAGGCCGAACCTCCGTCGAAATGATTAAAGGTGCTCACAATTTAAGGATGGCAAGGTTGGCGAGGCAGTCGTAGCTCCCCGTGTCGAGCTGCTGCGCAAGGTAGTCGTGAAGTACGCCAAGGTTTTGGGGATTGTACCGATCTGAACGAAAGAGAGGAAGACGAATCGGAAGAGATCAAGGTGTCAGGAGATCCAGGTCCTAGGGGAAGATGGGTGAAGAGAGAGAGAGAGAGATAAAGACGTCAATCCACTCACCTACGCCAGAGATCAGCTGTTCAATGTGGTCCGGTCGGCTTGAAGGAGAGATCTGCATCCGGATGGGAATGTGGGAGGAATTCATGTTTGAGCAAGATGAGCTAAGGGTCAAAACGATTGCCGAGGAAGAATCAAAATTCAAGTTGGGAACACTCACCCATTCCCGAGCGATGGCGGTGTCTTGTGTTCCAGAGGTCATTGTGGCAGAGAATCGAAGAGGACACTTAAAAGTCTTGTGCAAAGAGGCCAGCGTTGTCAAAGTTGGCTGTGTTGAAGCTGCGCCTGGTTGTGTCTGTGCTGGTATGTTTCTTGTTCAGTGGAACCTGCACGAATTGGTTCGCCTTTGTGACTGCTGCGATCAAACGTTGAGCGATTTGGGGTCCAATAGAAGCGACGATTGTGAGGAAGGAACGACCAAAAAGTGCAGGTCTGGGTGATCAAAGGAGTGTAAGAGCAGATGGTTGACGACAGCGACGATGAGGATTTTTACCAACTTTTTCTTTTCCTTTGCCTTTTCTTCTTCATCATCTTGAAGGGGAGGTCACGTGAAAACAAAGAGCGAGTCTTACATTGCAAGCCATGTTCTTCTCCTAGTCCAAGCGTCCGACAACACTCTTAAAGCGAAGGTCACATACCACGCGTTGTGCAATTTGAATCGGAGCGGATCCCAAAGCTGCTTGCAAAGAGACTCGAACCTGCAGAGGCATGGACCCGCACGAGTGGGATACGAAGCGGGCGCACGCATGGGCGAGATTCCGAAGTAGAGTGAGCTTGGGCGAAAGGAGTCTTGTCGCCATGTTGATCTTTTGACGCGTAAGACTCTTCAGTTTTCAAGTCATCAGTCAGGGAGGGGGCCCCACCCTCCGAAGAAGAAGCTACTTGATGCTTGACTACTGGCTCGATTCTCAGTTTCCTTCTCACAGGGAACATGTCAGGAACCTCATGACCATCATTGGGAAGCACAGCAGGGATCGGGCTCTAGGCGCTTTCCTCAAAGCGCAAGGCTCTGTTCCTATTCCGTTTTCTCCTCCTGCTGGAGATGTTCTTGCCAAAACGCTTTTTTCAACTCGAGGGATTTGGATCAGACTCCCAGTCATGCGCAAGCACCTCCCTTCAATTTGAGGATCGATTCAGGCAAGAATGAATAAAATAAAATAAGAAACCAAGTGATCGAAACTTCAATAGGGAAATGCTTGCCTGGTTCGATGGAGGAGTATGTTGGGGAAAAGCGAGCTTGGGTCAAGGGAGGGTGGATCAGCGATAGGTTTGAACGAAACGGAACAGGATAAACAGGAAAATTAGGTACTGTAGATCCTGTACTTAATCTGCACTTGGGTAGGGAAGGACAGAGCATTCATTTTCATTCTGCGCAGGCACCCAGCGCCAGATGAAAGAGGCAGCTGATACCACCGAAGGGAGTAATCATGAAGCATTCAAGGCAACAGAGTCTTGCGTGTTTACTCGTTGGAAGCGTCCTTATGGATTCGAAACTACGCTGAGTTGATAGATGCTTTGGGCAGAAAAGACACCAGGTAGCACTTCATTCCTTTCCCCACTGGAGATTTCGATATCACCCTTCATCTCCTTCATACCCCAACCAACCATAAAAAAAAATCTCTGCATCGTCTTCTCGAAATCCTCGGGCACCATTGGATGTGCGGCCGATTGGATGCGGAGAGGGACGGTGGACTACTCCTCCGGCGAACGAAGCAGTGATGAAAAAGCCGAAGAAGACACACGGAGGATCCTTGCTGAGTTGATCGAAAGCGCCAGCTAGCTTCAAAGGATAAATTTGAGCATCATGGCGCACAGGAAATTAGAGCTGCGAGATTGTGAGATTCCCAGGACTACGAGGATCACCCACGCCTGCAAAAAGAAAAAAGAAAGAACTAAAAAATAAAGAGAAAATGAAAAGGGAAAAGGCGAAAGCTTGGACGTCTTCAGGTTCATCCAAGCCCCCCTGCACAAAGGGTGTGTAAGATGGCCAACTAGGTCTTCATGATTATGTGAAGCTCGACTGAGATCTTACAAAAACAAACAGTGCGGGTTCTTCTCATGAAGTTCCACTTGAAACGACGGCCGATAAGCATGCGGAAGCTGAAGAGAGGATCTGCCTTGCACCTTTATACTACCGAAAGAGAAAGAAAGAGATTCTTTTGCGAAGGATCTCGACTTTCTCCTTCCTTCGAAATCCGTTGCGCAGAAACAGCCCCTTTCCCGTAGATTGATTCTCCCGTGAAGAATTTTACCTTGAACTGGTAGAGGAAACAAGCGGCCGTCGAACTTGGATCTTCATAACGTGGCCCATGATGAGAACCATCTCTTGCAATACCCTGTGAAGGTGGGAAACCTAATCTGCCGACCTTAGTTGTGGCCTTGGAGGATTGGAGCTTTGGAGCCGCCCCTGGCTCTACCACTACTGCACAGCTGCTTGCAGCTCTGTCGGGTAAGGCAGCATAGGATCTATAAAGTAACCGGAATATCTTAGTTCGAGATGATCCCCACCATCGGAAAACCATCCCCTCCAAAAAATAAAATAGAGGGGAATGACGTCTCCACCAATTTACCGGAAAATCTTTTGGGGGATTCATGGACGATGAACAGGTTGCATTAGAAGCACCTCCACCTCTAGTGCCACTAGGTGATGGGCGGAGTAGGGCGTAAGGAGAAAGAGCGTGGGTGGAGGGTAGAGGAGGCAAGAGACTGAGATCGGAGAGGAAAGAAGACCCATACTACTTTTTTGAGATCCCGAGTCGAGGAATGAGGGGATCCTTCCAACCCACAACAATCTTACGCTCGGACACTCACAGAGGGACGAACGTTACTTCCTTACTTTCACTTTTGATCTCCGCGAGCTGAGGATACCGCGAGAGTCTGTCACAGCAAGGATCGGCAGGGTTTGCAGCCAGACCAATGGACCATTGGTCCTTTTTCTTGGAGCTTTCGTAGGCTCAAACGATTAGAAACAGCCGAATAAATGCAAGTATGTACAGCTTGTTCCCAGCAAAAGTAATGAAAGTGCTTTTGTTCATACGACACTCTGTCACCGCCTGTGTGCGTGTGAGTTTGATGAAGGTACCACCTACTCAAACTGCCTGAACAGCACGGATCACGAGTGGTCGGTAGGGAAAGTGAGTCATACGTGTGAAACCTACAATCTCTCAAACGCCATAGACCAAAAACTCTTAGAAGTTGGGGTTTGGGACGGTCTTTGACTTGCATTCAGTCGGAAGCTGAGGAATCAGGGTGAGAAGATGACTTCCAACAGGGCAGTATTCTTAAACGAGCTTGCTTTGGAGATGTGTCTAAAACTCAACCTCTGCGATTAGAAAGGGGAGGAAGAAAAGGAAAGGGAGAGGGGTGAGAGAGTGAGAGGGGAAGAGATGGTGAAAGTCGAGGAGACATAGTATCAGTGAGACTGGCAATGAGTACGATGTATGGAAATGAGTTGTGAATGATTCCCTTCACCCTTGAAGTTCATGGTTGAACAAGGAACAGGCGGAGCTTTTTATTAAGACCTAGCGCGAGTGAGTTGACTGGGTTTGAGAGGGTGAATCACGTGTACAACCTGTCCCCTGTCACAAAGTGAGGTCGCATCGAATGAAGGGTGCCAGAGCCTTGACACAGTGATTTTTTTGTCACCTTCCTTGACACGGGGAGCAGGGGGTTCAAGTCAACTTTTCATCCTTGGATTCGTTCATCACTCGGTTGACTCTTCGCTCTTTGAAAGCATTCACATTGGGTCCCAAGTCGATTGACTTTCATTCGTAGCTTCAGTCAAGGGTCGAGGCTTTGGGATTAGCGCGGACCGGACAGTTGTAGGGTTGTTGAACGCTCTCATCCGGATAACGAATGTCACCCGCCCTCCTCTCTGGGAAAAGATTTGGGCTCTGAGCCGTAGACACTTATGAAGCAGCAACCCCAATCCATGAATGAATCATGAATGGTTGAACAACTTTGTGCTTTCGATGGAAATATAGACAGACAGATACAGCATATACAGGACGAACACACATGAGGACGGAGTGTAGGGGGTTCAACATGAGAAATGACCATTCATACATGGACAAGGCTCGGATTACGGAAAAGAAAGCATGGGACTGCTCAAAGTTCGAAATGACTTCTGACTTCTGGATGGGGGTAGAATATGGCTCTCTTAGCTGAAGGGAAGGGGGGATTCAGAAGGGGAATGACGAATAATGGCAAATGGCGAATGATCAAGATTTTGAAAAATGAGAATTAGAATCATCAGTCATATGAGTGTGGATGGTTGGAGGTCAAGTGGAGATCAGATGATTGGATTGAACAAAAGGCCGACCCGACCTTCGCCCCCCCCCCCCCCCCCCCCCCCC
>KZ820335.1:0-13923 GCA_003144235.1 Violaceomyces palustris
GGGTTACGGTTGAGCCATGGTGATCCAAACAGTCCACACACAAGTCAGTCACGGGGCCCTTGAACTTTCCATATCGACAGTTGAGACCGTTTGCTTGAAACTTCAAACGTTTGCCATGCCGAAGGGGGAGGCGGGGAGGAGAATTAGGTGAGGAAGGATACCAACGACGACGACAACAATAATGTCAGATGATCTATTGGGATATCCTTCGACTCTGCAACTCGGCTCTCCCTCCCCACCGCCACCACCCCTTGATTTTCTCCACGCAGCTCGCCTGCGCTGTTCCCCCCTCACCTTCGTCCTTGCCACAACCCCCCCTTACCCCCTTTCCTCCTCTCACTCCCTCTCACACAAACACATTTCGAATCAACTCTAACAACACCCCCACCTCTCCTCCTCTCTCGCTAATCCAAGAATCGTATTCACCGTGCATGAACGATCCCAAAAGCTAGATCCCATCTCCCTACCCAACCCCCTCCTCGCACTTGAACAAGAGATGGGAGCAGTCGAAAACGGTCGAGTTGGTTGATTCCCCCCCCCCCCCCCCCCCCCCCCCCCCCCCCCCCGCCCCCCCCCCCCCCCCCCCCCCGTGCAGATGGGTCTTGTCGTATCTCCCTGTTCCGTAACGATGTGCGAATCGGCCCCTCAAGCTTGATGGTCATCATGAACGAACGACCTTTCTTTTTTTGGGCTCACGGACGAGTGCCACAACTGTACCGCACCCAACCCTATACCACTCGGAACGACTCTGACGTAGAGAGAAACACAGTTCTGCTTCGGCCTTCCTTTTATCTTTCCCTTCTTTCTCCCCCTTATCCCCCCCCCAACTTCCCGGAACTGCCCATATCCTCACCACCACCCTCTTCATCTCCCCAACCCGCCCCATAAGACATCCTACCACCCCCCGAAGGGAAGAAATTCACGCTTCCGGCGTAGAAGGAAGGACAAGACAAGAGTAAAGGGGCTGCAAGCGACAAAGCGAGAAAAATAAAGCTTACTTCTAAGAAGGTCTCCCCAACCCCACCCTTTCTCCAACCCAACGGAACCCCCTCCGTCTCTCGCCGAGAGGATGAAGTTCTTCGCCAGTTGGCAAGGCCTGAACGGTCTTGTCTCGATGGTACTTTTCCGTGAGCTTGGAAGGAAAGGGAGAGAAGGATTTTTCCGCAAGAAGTAAGAAAGCTTCTTCCATTCCGACACTGACCCTCAACCTTTTCTTCTTCCACCGCACGTAACCTTCATCTCTTTTTTTTTTTTTTTCCCCCACTTCGTCTTCCCACTTACAAAAGTGATGACGGTGGCAAGTCAGGTCAGGACCGAAGCGACACCTCAGCTATCTCAAGGTACCCAAGAGCAATACCACTGTCGTCAGGCCTGTCCCAAGATGGCGGTAAGAATCTACACCGTGGCCGAGTTCGCCGCCCGCCCCCTTTTTTTCTCCCCCCGTCTTCCTTGAACTTCGGTGCGAGACAAGTTTGGGGGTAGAAAATCCGTCACCCCTTCCCCACCTTGTAACTGATCCTCGTCTTTCGTCCGACATTCTTCCCCTTTCCTCCCCCTCAAAAAAAACTTGAAAAAAAGGCAAGACCAGGATGTCACTTTGAAACCCTTCAGGATTCATCCGACCCTTGCTCTTGTCCGAAGATGGTGAGATTCCCAGCTCCCCCGGGGTGTCTCAACCCTTGAACCCTTCTCTCACTTCCCCATCCTCTTCTCCCCCTTCCCCCCTCCTTCTTCATCCAAGGTCTGCACGGCCCAAACGGACTCCCAATCCTCCCCTCCAACAAACCAAGGAGAAAAGGAAGAGGTCTACTTCTCCCCTCCCGTAGCTCACAGCCTCAAAAGGCCAACATCCGCAGGTCTCGTCTCTTCCAGATCCGAAAGGTTCGGTAGAGGTGGAAGGAAAAGGTCCGTCGGATGAGATTTGATTTGTACTTTTTTCCTTTTTTTTTTTTTTTCGGCCCCAGAAAGTCGAAGAGGATAGAGTCGAAAGGAAGGGAGGGGAAGAAGGAAAGAATGGGACGATGAAAAAATATGAAACCAATCGTTTGTCAGGATTCTCGAATGGAGGGGGGGGTTTTGAAATCTTTCCCTTTCCACTGGCTTGGAACTGTATATCGCCCTCGCCCTCCCGCCACACTGCTGCACCTTGTTTGGGGAGGGAAGAGGTAGGATCTCTCTCCTCTAGAATGGAGCCCCCCACCCCCCCTTCTCTTACACGCATGCAACATCGTTCTTTCCTTCTCTCGGATTTTCTCAAGAGGCAATCTTTTCATTTTATCCACTCTTTCTTTGTTTGTTTTTTTGGTTTACTTTCTTTTCGTTTTGGTTTTTTTTTTTCCAGAGGGGGAGCGGAGGTATGGGGAGATCGAAAAAAGGAAAAGAAAAGAAAAAAAAGGTGATAAAAGGAAAGGAATACTGCAAGGGATGAGGATCGTTCACCACTCGCTACTTGGATCCGATCAAGGTTTGGACGATGCGGAGCATGACCCCGCCCCATCGACTCAACCCAGCTCAGGACTCATGGTATTCGACATAGTTGGCTGGGAAGAGTCCTACTTGGCCGTTCGCCTCGTTCCTACCACTCCACCACTCCTCGGAAGCCAGCTCGATGTCGATGATCTTGTCTCCCTCGCTGAAGCTCAGCTCGTTGTCCTCAGCCGCGGCGTAGTCGTACATGGCGATCGCAAACGGGCCTTCCGAGGCAGCAGGTGGAGCTGGGGGCGCCGGCGGTGCTGGTGGTGCTGGTGGTGCTTCAGGTGCAGGTGGGGGGCTTGGAGGAGCGGGCGGTGCAGGGGGAGCCGGAGGAGCCGGAGGAGCTGGAGGAGCGGGTGGAGCCTCCGAAACAGCCTCCGCTACTGGCGCTGGAGGTGCCGGAGGTGGAGCTGGTACGTCGTTTTCGCGTCCACCTTCCTGAAGCTCGACGTAGGTTGCCGGGAATAGACCCTCTTGGCCGTCAGGCCCGACTCCCGACCACCAGCCCTCGTCGATCTGTTCGATGTTCGTTATAAGCATCCCTTCAAACATGGATAGCTCGTTGTCCTTCATTATCATTTACCCCATTTTTTTCGAGTTGACAATGAATGCAAGAATGGGTCAGCTGGTTCATGCTTCCTTCTGGGGACCTTCTTCTGCTCGATTTATGACTCACCTCGGCAGCATCGTAGTCGTAGAGTGCGATGGCTTTGAGACCTTGTCCATCTGATACAGTGGTTGAATCCAACTGCGCAGTCACCGATGCAATTTCTGGTTCTACAACTGCAGGTGCGGGAGGTGCAGGGGGAGCAGGTGGAGCAGGTGGAGCTGGAGGGGCAGGAGGAGGTTCTGGAATCTCTGGCTCCACCTCTGGAGTCGGAGCGACAGGTGGAGCTGGTGGAGCGGGAGGGGCGGGAGGAGCAGTGGGTGCCGCTGGTACAGCCGCTGCCTTCGATACTGGAGCGGATGCAGCAGCATATCCGTACCCAGCACCCACCGTCGCTCCTACCGCTGCGCCGGCCGCTGAGACTGCGTTCTGGCTGCGAGCCTCCTCCTCCTCCCTCTCCCTCTTGGCGGCCTCCTGCCTCTGACTCCAGGTCAGTTTTCCCGGAGTGCCACTAGGTCGTGGAGCCGGGGCCGGAGGGGTGGTCTCGTTCTGCTGAGCGAATGGGAAACGGTTGGCCGAGAGTTTCCCTGGCTTGCCAAGCGAAACGGGGGTGTAGGCTGTGCCAACCGGGCGAATGCGATCGTCCTCATCTGGCTTCTGAGGGGCGCCCTGAGTTGGCTTTGAAAGGTGCATTTTCGACCAGTTTTTTCACAATTACCACCCATCGAGTCATGAAGAGGTATCGTGTGGTTTCAGTTTTAGCTCAGCGACGAGGTTGAAAACCAAGGGCGAGGCGGCTAGATACGTACCTCGGGTCGAGGGGCAGCGGGTATCGATGTGGGTTTGGGGGGTTCCACAACTCGAGCTGGAGCTGCCGGGGGGTTGAATTCAGGCTCTGGCTCCGGTGCTCTGACCGGAGCAGGCTTGGATTGGAAGGATGGCGTGGGTCTCGTCGCTGGCGGCAGCTGTCCTGAGCGAATCTGTTGCAGCTCGTCCCTTTTTGAGGTGTATGCGGTGCCCTGATGAATAGAATAGTGAGAGACGTCCCGACGAAGTTAGCGAGTTCTTGGTAAGATCTTTTCCTTTCCGTACGCAAGTCTGAAGATGCTCTGAAAACTCACGACGGGGGCGATGGTGTCCTTTGGAGCTTTAGTTTGCAAGCCACGGATATCAGGCGTCCCGATCGGCTTGTATGAGGAGCCAACCGGCGTGATAGGCCCGCCGAGCTGGGTATTGGCAGCCTGACCTGCGGCGGAGTACTTGCTCCCACTGCTGTCGGTGACCCTCTTCATGATGAGTTTGGGATCGACGTCTGACTCTGTCCTGGCGTTGATGCTGACGTGGTAAGCTTTGAAAAAGTTGGCAACCGCGGCGCTGTGCGAGGCGAAGAGACCCTTCCTGTTTTCGGGAACTCCATCACCGCACCAGTTGATGACGACAAACTTTGGGAGCTGGGTGTTTGGGTCCTTGACCCTGACAAAGGCGTACTGGATGCGGCCGTCGGAAAACTCTTCGGCGAGCTCATCCAGGTCTCCGTTCTCAACAACCTGGACCCTTAGGTCGTTGGATTGCTTTTCGTAGGTGAGGACGAGATAGTCCTTCACCCCGTCGAGAACCTTTTCGTAGGCATCGCGGATCGAGGCCGACGAGAGATTGACCTGAAGGGACATTGCTTGGATCGAGCAGATCTTGAGCTTGGAGAGGTCGGTCGATTATGCTCGAGTGGGTGTAGGGGGGTGAGCTTTCAGACTGGCTGGGAGAGAGGGCGGAGATGGGAAAGTCGAAGCTGCAGGTAGGGGGGGGGGGGGGGGGGGGGGGGGGGGGGGGGGGGGGGGGGGGGGGGGGGGGGGGAGACGAGGCGTAGGTTGGAAAGGAAGGAGAATAGCTGACCGAAGCGTCCCACTCTTGACCATCATCCGACTCCGATAAAAGAGGTCGTTCGGTGAGGCGGGTACCTACGAACATCACCCACCTTCCACCATTACCCCGCAGCTAACCAACCTCTTCGTTGTTTGATCCTTGTTCCTCACTTGCAGTATTGACAGCATCCAGCACCGGGCTGAAGTGCCGCGTTCGCGCACGGTCCCGTCTTTCTCAACTGATACCTTGCTCTCCACTCCGTTCTCGATCACAAGCGACATCACGAAGACGTGTGTGTTGCACAGCCTTCCATCTTCCTCTGCCTTGTCGCCTCCACATGGATTGGTTTCCTTTTTTTTTTTTCATGTCAACTCATTCGTCATTTTCACTTGCCGTCCCTTTCTCTCCCTCCCTCCTAATCCCTTTCTCGCCCTTGGGTCACCCTCACGCCGACCTTGACAGCCCCTTCGTTGAGGATATAGCCCGACTTTCGTCCGTAGGCCAAGTTCGCCAGCCCAGGAGCCAGAGGAAATCAAAGCCGGGAAGAGGTCCCCCCTCCTTCTAACCCCCGCTCTCTGCCAGGGAAATCCCGGAGGAACAGGGGGGTTTTGCGGAGAAGTGAAGAGAGAGCAAGGAAGAAAGGCTGGGAACCCTTGCAGTTGGAACGACCATGGTCTGCAAGAAATGCGAAAAGACTCTCTCAAAGGCATCGGCTCCTGATCCTTTCGTGAGTAGCGCTTGCAAACCTTCCAACCCATCACAGCTTAGGCGGCCATTCTTTTTTTTTTCGCAATGATTGCTTCCTTGGCCACCACAGGGAAAGGGAGCCGACCGCCAAACCTGACTGCTCTCACCACTCCTTCTCTTTTCTCCTCCTGATGGGTCCCTTCCACTCCAGAGGAACCGCAACGCGGCTGGTTTCCTGGTCGCTTCGGGCTCTGGCGCTTCCAAAGTGGGCGCTGCGGCTCCAAAGATGACCGCTTCAGGCCTAGGCGCGGCGACAGGCTCAAGCGGTAGACCGGTCGGTCAAAACAAGCTGCTATCCAAAGCCAACAGGTTCAACCCGACGGCAAGCAAGTGCAAGGTTTGCAAGCAGAACGTCTCGATGGACAGGGCTACCTACTGTCAGGGTGAGCTCTAGGTGATGAACGAAGAAAGACCCAAGGCTTTGCCTCTTGCTGATCTTAGCTGATTCCAAATTTTCCTTGTTCTGCGCACTTTGCCGGTCTTTGCGCAACTCGACAAAGGATGCGCTTATAAGCGTGGGATCTGTGCCATCTGCGGGAAGCAGATCTTGGACGTCAAGATGTACAAGCAGTCTTCTACGTGATGAAATCCTTTGCCTGAATGCTGTTCTCAACCTCAACCTCAACCCTCTCTTGTCTTCTTGCCCCCTTCGCCCTTCCTTTCTCCTTGTTTATTTTCTCGTTCCTTTTTGTTTGTCCCCTCCATCCTACCCCCTCGACATCTCCCTCTCTTCTGCCTATCGTACAGTTGGTCCTCACTCATGGATCGAGCATATGTAACCATACTCCTTGGAAAATACCTTGGCATGTAAAAGTAATGACCCACGGGTGACTGCCGGCGAGCCGACGAGTGAGAGAGCGGTGGATTCAATAGATTTCAGAGAAGGGCGAGGCGCCCATGGTTGTTGGCTTCTTGTTGAGGCCGATCACCGGATGGCTGCGGTTGGGGACTCAAGGCCCAAGGCTGGATGAAACGTGACGAGAATGGATTTTGGGGCACGGTGACATTTTTGAGAGTTTTCACTGGTGGCCCTAAGAGTTCGTGATTCGAATCACACGCAACACTCGATTTTATTAAAGCGGAGACCAAAGGCCCAGAGTACTCATGACTTTACTTAAGGAGGAATGGGGATCGCGGTACTTTTAAAAGGAAGGGTGAGGTTAAGTGTGTTGATGGATGGCTATTGGATGCGTTACCAAGATCGGGTTGGGCTTATCTTGCTGCACGGTCCCATTCGTGACTCTAGGAGAAGGATGCTGTCTGACAAGATGAATACAATTGTACATGCAACCAAAGTAGCTTATACTCGTGACTGTCATTCGAATCAAGTTCATACTCGAAACGCTGTTGGTCACCCATGACGGTGAGGCCTGCTGGGGCCCAACAAGAGAACAAGAGGAGGAGGAGAAGGTGTGAACTTATCGCTAGTGTATATTCTCTATATGATTGCTTCTACTCACTCAGACTGCTACAACCCATCGGGAAGGGTTGTGATTTGGTGATTCCGATTCCGTGATTCTAGGGTGGGCGGAGATCACCCTTGATTGTCGCTGTGACTCTATCAAACTCACTACTTTTTGGCTACCTTGCTTTTGACGACAATCACCTCCCACCTCACCACCCACCATCACCTCTGCCATCTACCACCACCACTACCACCACCTCCTCACACACCCCTCACAATCTACACTCACTTCAGAAAAATGGTTGGGTATGTAGTCAAACCTCCTCTTCCACCAAAAGCGCCAGCCGCTTACTCGATCCCAAGCTGATCGAATCCTTCCCCATCCCCATCTCCCATCCCTATCCTTGCCCCCCTTTGGATCCGAACGTTGCCCCTCGGCCATGGATGGTATCATCCTCTTCGTCTTGCTGTTTTGTTTTTGCCGATGATGATGGCGACGACGACGATGACGACGATCACCTTGCCATTCTGAAAACTCGTGCAGAACTCTCGTCCTCACCCGCCACGGCCAGTCCGAGTGGAACAAGCTCAACCTCTTCACCGGCTGGAAGGACCCACAGTTGACCGAGCTCGGTCGCGAGGAGGCCCTCAAGGGTGCCCAGGAGCTCAAGAAGGCCGGTTACACCGACTTTGACGAGGCCTTCACCTCCGACCTCACCCGCGCTCAGACCACGCTCGGCATCCAGCTCAAGGAGATCGGCCAGGAGGGCATCCCAGTCACCAAGAAGCAGGCCCTCAACGAGCGCGACTACGGTGAGCTCACCGGCCTCAACAAGGACGATGCCAGGAAGAAGTGGGGAGAGGAGCAGGTAAGTTTTGGGATCGCCTGTTCACACCTAGGCGCTTTGCCGTCTCTTACCTTACCGCCTCAGCACGCGGATCGTTGTAAACTTGAAAATTGAATTCCAACCCCCCCCCCCCTTCCTCTCTCCCTCTCTTTCGCTCGATCCCACACTCTCACAATACAAACACACGCAGGTCCACATCTGGCGCCGATCCTACGACGTTCCACCACCAGGAGGAGAGTCCCTTGAGCTCACCGCCAAGCGTGTTCTCCCATACTTCGACGAGGCCATCCTTCCAAAGGTTCTCGATGGAAAGAAGATCCTCGTCACCGCCCACGGTAACTCTCTCAGGTCCATCATCATGTCCTTGGAGAAGATGACTGGAGAGGAGATCGGTGAGTCACGCTAGTCGCTAGCCAGCGCCAGTCCCGAATCGGAACTGGTTCACCCGCGGATAGGGTTCGAGCTTTCTCTCTGGTTGAAGGATTGAATTCGTCGTCATGTGTTTATGAAGAAAAAACTTCCCCTCTCTGGTGCACCGTCTAACGTTATCTCTCCTCGACCTTCTCCTCTCCTTCGCATCCCAGTCAACACCGAGCTCGCCACTGGTGTCCCAATCGTCTACAAGATCGACTCTGATGGCAAGATTGTCGAGAAGAAGATCTTGGAGTCCCAGTAAGGGAAGAAAATGGACATCCAAACAACCTTGTTCTCTTCATCCCCTAAGGGCACCTCGAGAATGCGTTCATCCTAAGGTACTAGAATGGAGAGAAATGTAGCACAGGGAATCAAATAGAGCTTTGGGGAAAAGTATAAAAAAATGTGGAAAGGTTCCGCTTTGCTCAGGATGATCGTGCTTGACATCTGATCCGTCTGCGTCCGATGCAGATCTCTTGGCGCACTTTTTTTTCACACAAGACCGGAACGCTACTGTCTTCCCGTTGCGTCCTCTTATGATGGTTTATCTTGATTCTATTCTGTTTCCGAATCTCGCGAGTAATCTCTTGCAAGGCGAAAAGCTCGATGTCACCCCCTTCCTTCATGGTCGGATTCACATTCATCAAAACACATTGCTTTTCCCTCTGTCTTTGCCGATCTCGTGTAACGGTATAGGCGGGAAGGGGCAACGAACGCAGTTCGTTCGTCCAAGGGGGATGCCGCGTCCCCACGGACTCAACTCGCCGTTTCAAGCAGGCCGGGCACAATTTTTTTGGGAACACCTCTCGCTTAGAGGAAGATGTCAGGGATGTTTGCGGTGGGGGAGGGGGAGGGGGCGGGGGCGGGGGGATCGAACAAGGAATTCATTTATTTATTTTCCCTGAGCGCGAGGTGAATCGAGCTTCCCTTTTCCCCATCTCTAGGATCCCGGGGGGGAAGAGGTCGGTTTCTCATTAAGCCCTGACACGAACGGAAAGGCAAGTGACGCAACCTTCCAACTTTTCAAACTCGGTGATCTCGATCTTGACCAGCTCGTAGCCTAGAGCGGAGATCATCTCGATCGTCTTTGGAGCTCCTGAAGAGATCACGAGCTTTTTCTCGGAGAGCACCACGACCGCAACCCCGTGAGGCTAGAGGGTTGTTGTTGTTTTTGTTGTTGTTGTTGTTGTCGTTGGTTTTCGGTTGGGTCCCCGTTCAGTTCCCAAGGTCGGTTACCGTTGGCAAGGGTTTTTTTTTTTCGGAGGGGGGCAGAGAGGGGCGGAAGGAAGGTGAGAAGGCGAAATGGGAAGAAGCCGACGAGATGAGACAGAGAAAGGAAAAGGGAAAAAGGAAGGAGAAGGAGAAAGGATGTCGATCATCGAGAATGTTTAAAAAAAAAAGGGTGGTGGAAGAAGTTGGTTCCATCAGTAAAATAAATAAACAATTAATAGGAATAAAAAATGTCTCTCCAGTTCCTGTGAACCGCCACTCACCTCTGGGACCGCCAGGAATTTGGGGAAGACGGAAGGGTCGTCGACGATGGGAGGGTAGCCAATCACCGTACCGTCAGGAAGTGCTGTGACTGCGCTCTCTGTTTTTATTTGAAACGGAAGGGAAGGATCGATGCAAGATGGGGGATGGGGGGGTAAGGGAAATGTTAAGCTTTTTCTCTGGCCTCCCTGTCTTTCTCTCCCCCCCCCCCCCCCCCCCCCCCTTCGCCTCCTTTGACTTCAAAGTCCCTGGGTCAAGTGAGTCCAACTCACTGAGGTGCAAAGCCTTGTTGACAGTGACGGGTACGACCTTGTAGCCCAGAGGCCCCACGAGACTGGCCAGCTGTCTTATCCCTTCCTCGTTCGTCCTGGTCCCCTTCCCGACGTAGACCACCTTGCCGATCTTTAGGATGTCGCCGCCATCCAAGGTTCCCGGCTTGGTGATCCTCTCCACCTGGAACTGCCTCTCGCATCGTTCGGATTCCGCTTGCGACCTGAGCTCCTCGGCCACCTTTTCGACACCCTTCAGCTCTCCGACTCTCGTCTCGGTACCTGGGGAAGCCAGAACGAAGAGGTCACGTCGATCGGCACCCGACTCGTGGCCTTCGGCGAGGTTTTTGAAAAACACGATGGAGTCCTCCACAAAGACGCAGTCGGGCTGATCATCCGCCTCATCCACCACCTTGACCTTCCAACCCTCCTCAGAAAAGGCCTTGACGTAGTTCTGCCACTGCTGTCGGGCGAGGTCGTAGGAGACCTCGTCGCTCCTCTCGATGTGGGTGATCTGACCCTGGACCAGTTTGGACGACGGAGGTCGGACGAGGAGGATGGGCTCCGCCTTCTTTTCCGTGATCGTGGATGCCATCTTTTCTAGTTGGTCTCTCTTTCGTACTTGTTGGTTCTCTTTGCCCTCTTTCTCTTCACCTGGCTCGTATGTCTGCGTGGGTGTGGATTCCCTTTGATTGATGGCTTCCTTAGCTGAACTTGCTTGCTTTACCAACTGGGTGCTGGGTGACTGGATGAAAGGGCGTTTAAGGGGATCCTGTTGACGTCTGAATGGGCCGGGTTTTTAAAGGGTGGTGGTGGGGGGGGGGGGGGGGTTTCGTGTTGGGTTGGGTTGGAAAGAGTAGTGGGCACGCAGGTGTGGCCTTGGTAGTTGTCGGTCAAAGGGATCCAAGAGTCATCCGCGATGGCCTTTGACGGTCCAACGCACGGTGACAGGGAGAGGGAGGCATGGAGAGTGTCGCGTACCTTGATACGTCTGTTCGCAGCTCTTCTCCCCGATCCTTTCCTTCTTCCCGAAGGTGGGGGGACGAAGGTGTGGACGTGAAGAAGGTGGGGGGAGGGGAGGGCAAAGCGTGGCGAGTGAAACAGGAATGTCGCAGATAACGAGACAGGGTGACTCGTTGCCATCCGTTCCTTTCCCCTATCTCTCTTCTCGACTCGCAGGGGAACCATGGATTCCATATCGCTCCAACCCAAGATCTTGGCGAAAACGATCAACCATCACTGTGCTGAGGTCTCGATTGCAAGGTACGGAACCGATGCCGGTTCAGCTCCCTTCCATGGAAAGGCGTACCGCTTCCAAGCTGAATTCGTGCAGGGTAGGGCTTTGGACTCTCACAAGGTGGAGAAGGAGGGGGAGTCGGGAGGGGGTCTCAAGAAGGTTTCGATCTTTCATTTTTGTTTTCACTTTTGTCTTTATCCTGCTCATGGTACGAGGAACGAAACGAGGCCTTCTCGTCGTCTCGTCAGATTCGCGTTTCCTTTCGTATCAGTTCGAGAGACCCCGTCTTCTAAACGAGAAACCATTTCTAAACGAGAAAACGAGGTTGGCTGACGAACCCGGTATCAGGAACCCACCCCCCTTCCTTTGCTCTGGCTCAAGCGAACAGAGCTCGACATCGACCGAGCTTTTCTTCTTCTTCTTTTTCCTCTTTGAAGAACATGGCACGGCGTGACAAGCTGAACCGAAATGTCGTTGAGGGTTCATGAACAACGGTTGCATCTCTCGAGGGCGAGGGTCCACGCCTGGCGAAAACAAACACACGAATGCAAAAACAAAACAAAACAATCAATGCATACCTCGACTCATCGATACTGCATCAAGCAGACTTTTGAAGCGGAAGCGGGAGCGGAAGGGTGGGAAGAAGGGGTGGGGCAGATCCTGTCCTCCCACCAAACGATCGTATCCCTACCGGACCCTTCCTTCCATCCTAGCTTTGGGTTCATATGGGTTCCCACTATGGACTTGGATGGACTCGAAACGGTACTACCACCAGTTACTTGGACCCCTCGCCAAGTAGTTTGAATGACCTGCGATCGAGATGATCTACGGTCGAGCACTCTTCCTCTCGTCTCTTGGATCTACTGCAGATCGTTGATGATGGCCCCCATCTGAAGGTTTGGAGAAGGTGAGGGCGAGAGAGATAGAGAGAGAGGGCGCCCGTTTGAACTGTCAGGATTCCTCTTCTCCTCTTCAGACGAGCTATAGCCGGATAGATCCCCCCAACCCCTCACCCCGGTTCACCAGCGGCGGAGCGACGTCGCAGCCATCGATGTTTTCGGGTGAGAGTCTGTCCCTTTGGACATCATGCGTATGCACGTATTTTACACCTTGTCCAAGGTCGATGTTGAACGTTGTGAACGTTGTGCATGACGACGATCGGAATCGGGTTGCCAGCATCACGTGACTCGGAGCCAGAGACGACACTCGACCTTGTTGATCGGAATCAGAGATCCATCGAAACGATCCGAATACACGCTTGCTCTTGTTTCCGTCTCTCTTCCATTCCTGTTTTCGTTACATGTTTGGGGTTTTTTTTGGACCAAAGGCTTTGGTCCCCTTCCTGGTCGAGCCCTCCGGAGTGTCAAAGAAATGTGAAGGGAAGGCAAGGTTCGAGAACGACAGAGCTGCGGGGAGAGGGGGGATGAGAGAGGGCGGTTGAGCTGAGGGGGAGGGAGGGAGGCGATCTGGAAAGGGGCTAAGGAGATGTTTACATAAGAGGATCGAGGCCCTCGATTACAATCCTTAATGCGACGGCCACGACGTAATGGAGGGTGTCTAATGCCCCAGGCTGGATCATGTAATCTCCATCCACCTCCCTACCCATCCGCCTCCACTCACAGCGAATGTGAATAACAATCAGAATGCGTCACTCCTCTGACCCTTGCCGTGACTGTCGTGCACGACTCTTGGTTGCACCCGGTGCGAGTCAAGATCCACACTTATGACTGGGCTTGGGCTTTATAACTCACCGGGCTGGGTGAGCAGCAAGGACGCCTATGAGGCCCGTGATGTTTCTCTGCGCGGTGGTCGACGAGTCGGTGTGGCGGGAACAAAGAGTGATATGCAATACGCTCCCCACCTGCTGGATTCACCTACCGTCAAAGTGGATACCTGCCTATTCCACTCGAAAGGGTCCCATCGCTCACTCCTGCGGGGCAGCTCTGGGTCCCCCTCCCTTTACTCCCTTCTTCTTATCATTCCGATCATTCCCCTTCCCCTTTCAACGAGGTGGTGAGCGTTCAACATCCGTGGCGGGGCTTTCCTATTTCCATGCCATTGACGACGAGACCATCCCAGTGACGCGTCGACTAGAGCTCACTTTGACTTGGGGGGCGGTTGTGCACTCTTGTTCTGAATGTGAAGGCCGCCCTCTCTGGTCACTGAACCTCCTTGGTTCCACATTTTGCCATCTTTGGGATCCACCCCTACCTGCACCTGATCTTTGGAACCAAAGCCCATGGCCCCCACCTTCTCTTGGTGCCCTCCTTCCCCGCGTTCCCCCCCTTTTTCCTCCATGATCCCTTCCTTCCCCCTTGATTTCTTTTTAAAATGGATTCATTCTTTCATCTCGTCACCCTCTCTCCCCCTTTTCGCCACTCGCTTGTGACTCGCCTGCCACCTCACCCGCCTACAATTTTAATACGTCTTCCTCTTCTCTCCCTTGGTTCCAAAAGAGGCCGGCGATGCGTCAGAGGTGATTGAGGGTCGGAGCCGTTCGATTGAGGGGAGTGAGCGTCTCACCACTCTCGCTGCCTCCCTTCCCCTCTCTCTCCCTCCGCCTCTCTCTTTCT
>KZ820336.1:3742-13906 GCA_003144235.1 Violaceomyces palustris
CCCCCTCCCACTCCTGGCCGACGCTCATCATCATCACAGCCCAAAAGGCGACTCAGGGCCAATGAAGCACTCTGACTGCATACAGCTGGGGTCAGAGCATCTCACAGTTTCGAATACATGTACCAAAGTCGCGAGTGCCAAACATGGCATTCAGGAACTGAACCAAGAACGTGGCTCCCCACCTTGACTCATTTCACAAAGGTCCCGCCAAGCCTTCCAACTGCAAAGTACCCGTTTCTCTTACTACACTCATCGAGAGTTGATTATCGTTTGATGTTGTTTCCCTCCCTCTCCCCTTTCGTAGCAGTATCCAGTGAAAGCGAGCGATGGCTCATGGATCGATCCGTTTGGAACCCTTCTTGATGGACTTTGAGCAATCACGTCCCTGCGTGTTCACTTTTGATCATCTCCAACCTTGGTTTTCCTCTTTACTTCTCTGGAACCGTACGACCCCTGGTGGGTAAAGAGGCCCTGAGATCGGAAAATTGCTTATAAGGATGGCGGGAGGAATCTTACTGCCCCTCGATGGTCTCGGAGGCGTTGGAGGCACCCAATCACCAACACCTGCGGGCATCTACCCTTACACCAACTCGCTTCGTCCAACCTCTACCTTGGAGCGAATCTGCTCTACCAGTATAAAGCTACCTTAGGTCGTCTACCACAAAGTAGATTTTCTTCCACCGGCAGAAACCGTCTCTCTCTTACCATCCATCCCGGTAACTTGCAAAGGAAAGAAGAAGAGGAAAGATGAAGAAACCCACCACCTACTACCTTTTCGTGTCAGCTCTCATTTTTTCATCCCTCGTGTCCTCGTCGCCTCAAGGAACGGTTGGAGGCAACGGATCGATAGTCGGGGATGAGGGAGACTCGTCGCAAAGCTCTTCCAGCGAAGTTCAGACCGGCCAAATCAACACCTTAGGTGAAGGGGTACAAACATATACATTTTCATCGATCACAACCTTAGGTGGAGAGGTCAGCACTGAATCGCAAACTGCTCAAGCGTCGATCCCCACTCTGGGTGGAGAGATCCTGACTGACTCGATTGGAACAGTCGGCCAGTCCCAACAGACTCCCGCCCCAAACGGTATCCCTGCGAGTAACGTTCAACCCACACAGTTTCTGACGGGTGAGGGCTTCACCATCGCAGTCACCTTTCCCGGCTCTTCACCAACCGGAACGGCAACCCCGACAGCGTCTCCAACGAGTGTTCCGACGACCATTTCATCCAACGCCCGAGCTGCCTCTTCGGCCTCGGCTTCCATCCTCGACGGGAGCCAACTTCAAGGCACTTCGACAAGTGGCGCAAGTGGCTCGAACGCAGCTGCAACGAGAAAAGGGCTGCACAGCATCAGTGTTGCATCATTCTTCCTAGTTTTGGGATCATTTTTACTGTGAAGGAAAAGCGATTCACCGTGGAAATATACAGGAGGATCCAAGGAGAAGGAGGAAGGTTGGGAGAAGGGTTGGGGGGGGGGGAGGGAAAGACCTCTCACGTGCTACACTTTCGACTAAGAAACTTGATTTCAGATCCATCTCTCATTTCGCCTCGTTTCTCGACGTTCTCGGGCTTGTACAATACAGTCATGGTCTTGCATAGGTATCACCCGTAGCATGTTCGGTACACACACACACATTATTTGAAAGTAAACACACACCATGATCCGTGCTAAGCAGGAAGGTGAATGTTCAGGAGGATTGTTTCGAGTGAGGCAGGTTGTGGGCATCGGGTTGACTCGATTCCCGATATTGTGCTTGTTGGAGATTCGTGATCGGGACTTTTCCGATCGGGTGAGTTGCAGATTTTTTTTTTTTTCTCCTGCCAGATTTTTCTCTCCTGATTTGCCCCCCTGAGCTGAGTCGGCGAAGGTGGGAGAAGAAAAAAAAGAAAAGTTTGCAGTTGTTGGATTTCCCCTTTCGTTCACTCTCTCCTTTCCCCACTCCTTCACTCACTTCAACATCAGCAACAACGAAATCATCGCCACCCTACCATTCTTCCTCCTCCCACTCCTACCATTCAAAGGCACCTTTTTTTCCTTTTTTAACCAAAACGCGCAAGAGTACGCAAACACCCACGCATACAAGCAGTAGCAACCCCAAAAAAAGGCCTTCAAAACCTCGACGGAACAGTTTGACAAGATGGCCAAGGGACTAAGAGCCAGCTCAAAGTTGGCAGCGAGGAATGCCAAGCGAAGCAACCCCAAATCCGACTACATGGTCGTTCAAGCCGCCAGGCTCAACCAAGTCGCCACAAGATTGGCCGAGCAAGCAAAGAGGCCAAAGATCACCGAGTTGGGCGAGGATGGAGAGGAGAAGAAGGCGGATGGGGACGAGGGTATGACTGCACAGAGTTTCGAGGCGAAGGATGCTGCATCCACAGGTTGGTATCTTCCTAGTCTTGAACCTCTTGCTCTCAGCCGTTTCTCCGAGACCAAACAGATTCATTTCGGCCTAGGGCTGGATGTCTACACAGCGGCTAGCAAAGGGATCGACGCTGTTGAGCAGGCCCGGGTGGAGGCTGGAATGGCAGACAAGCGATCGTCTTCGTTGCATGCGTGCGGCGAGGCGTCGACGCCAGGGGTGGGAGCAGTGGTGTCTTCCGATGAAGATGATGGCTTCAGGGCCGAGGAAGGCTTCGCTTTCCTTGGTCTCGTGGACCCAGATCAGATCGGATTCGAGATTCAGAGTGGTGCCGGTGACCAAGCGACAGCTGCAGGCTCAGATACAGATTTCTTTGGTCTCACACACCCTCTTGGTTGTTTGGGAGCTGATGATTCTGGTCTTGGCGGGGTCGAAACACCAAGCTTGAATCGCTTCAAGTGGCTGGTTGAGGGTTTGGCTTAGAAAAGTTGAAACCGCCCCACTCCCTCCCGTCTCTTCGTTTCTTTCTTCTTCCTTTCCGCAAACGAAGGCTTGACTAGCTTGCCGCGCTACCATATACCCGCACTCTTCTCCCTCACGTCACCAGCTTTCCCTTTAAACGTGATTCGGCACTCTGATGAGATTGGCTGGGAGGTGCAGGATCCTTCCTGCTTCGAGATCCCCTTTGCGACGTCGCTGACACGATCCTGATCTACAATCCCCTTGTCGATTTGATCACGAAATCTCGGTGCTCTTTACCAAACACATTCAGTCGATATCGAAGTCGACGGAGAGGAATCCAAAGTCAAGAAAATCAGCACCTCGGCACCCAGAGATTCTAGGAGAGAGACTTGGAGGAAGGCGAAGGGCTGGAAGGTCCACCCTGGTATCGGAAGGAGTAAGAACAACGGAAAGGCCAAGAGAAGACGATAAACAACGTCCATCCATCCATCCATCCATCCTTCCTTCCTCCCTTCCATCTTTTCACCAACAAATCATCCTCTTTGTATTTTGTAAGATCTTTCCTTCCTCATCCATTCCATCTTTGGGCTGCAAGTCTTCAATCGAGTCCCGGACAAATTCAAAGGATACACTAGTCTTCCGGACCCTCACCGTGGCTCTATTGCCACGGGTCCCCTTGAAGGAAGCACCTCCAACGTAGATGCCAGGAACGGTGGGGAGCTCTCTCATCTCTTCGCCGCGCGCCTTTCTGATTAAGAACTCCACTTGGGATCAAGAGCTCGCGAAATCGTCACACATGTTCAAAGACCCATAATTGCGCTGGCAACATCTTCCTCCGGCACGCCTCCGTATCGACCAACTTCACTTTTTGTACATTTACATAGTAGCCTTTCGCTTCCGACCAAGATAGAAAGACCATCAACTGCCATCACCTTCGCACATTGTTTTTGATTCTTTTCGTCTGTCTATCGGCGTGTCTAGCCTTGAATGTGTTCTGCAGACATTCGGGTTTCAGTGGACCTTGGGGTCGCCGCTCACCGCTTGATCTCTTGCCTTTCCCCGGTGCCCTCGTTGACCTGAAGCTCTCTCGTCCCTTGTTCTGTCTTCTAATCACCAGATCTTCCCATCCGCATCGCCACGAGATGGAAAGGAGAGTCAACTCCATCCCAATATCGGATTCCCTTCATTCCGCCCGTGCAGCCATCAAGCCTTCCTTTACATACCTTGAAAGACGATCTGTCCGAGGGGCAGCCGTTTTCGCCATTCTCCCTCTCCCAAGCCAGCTGGCGGGGGGACCACACCGCCCATTTCGGCTCGCGCCACCCTTCTGTCAAAGAAGCCAGGTTGCCCTGATTCTCAGTTGAGAAAAAAAAAAGGAAGGTTTCCTGTTCCTTTTCCCCAAACATGTGAAGAGGTTTTCCGTCTTCCGTTCCGATATGAAATGGAACGTTGAAATCACCCCTGGGGGCGCCATACCGTGCTGCCAGCCTTAGCGACTCGAGAACGCTCTTTCCATGGAATGTGAGAACGTTGATCACATAGGGTTGAGATCGATGGATCGGTGGGGAACGGCGGGGACCTTGGAAAGAAAAACTCCTTCCATTTCTTGCCCGGTATTCAGCATCGATGGAATTTCTTGCAAGAAATCGTCGAGTCTCGCCACAACCCTCCCCAGAAGAGGATGGGATCACTTTGGGCGGAGCGGAAGAAGGAGGCTCCTTCATAAAAAGGGACAGGATCCGCTTCCCCTCCCATCTCGATCTAGGTTCCTCCTTCCGTTTCTCTCTTTCTAAACCTTTTTCACTTGCTTGCTTTTCTTTTCTTTTTTTTTTATTATCTCCTAAACCCCCCTCCCCCTTTTTTCCGGTTAGTTCTCTCTCACTCATTCTTCACCGCTGCACTTTCCTGAAGAGCTGGTTAGCCACGCTAGTCATGCTGTCACGAAACCACTCCAACCGATCCCTTCCTCTGGTCCTCCTTACCTTCCTCCTCGTCGCCAAGACCCTAGCCTCAGCCAATGACCCAGCCGAGGTCAGCGACGAGGGACGGAAGCCAGTAGTGATCCAATGCGACGAGACCAACACCTTCGGTGCCGACTTGGCTCAGAAGTTCGAATCCACCTGTGACCAGTCCTGGGATCGCCTCTGGGACATCTCCTCCAAGGTCTGCAAAGATCTGAAGGGGTACGGTTTCCAGCAGGGAACGAGAACGCGCGCCTTCATCGCCAACAAGGGCTGCCCCGACAGGGGGATCTGGTTCGGTTCGGATGAGTTCGGAAACCTCTGGGACTGTGAGGAAGCTTGCGGTTCCGTCATAAGGACTTGCGTTCCCAATCATAGGAGTTCGAGCGCAAGGTACCAGCCTTCTGGGGTAGGCTTCACCAACGACTTCCGATCCTCTGTACAGGTGATCCGTTACGGGATGCCGGACTGCCTTCCCGTCGGGACCTGGCCTGAACTTCCCTACAGTCAGTACAAGGACGAGGCCTTCGTACCGCAGAGTCGGTCTGACGGCGAATCGCTCTGCGGTGAACAGACTCCCACCAGGAGGGGACGTGAGTTCGAACCTTCCCCCCCCCCCCCCCCCCCCCCCACATCCCCTTCACTCCAACCTTTCCCCTTGGATGATCAGAGATGGGCAGCATGGAAAGCTCACGAACCGGGAACACCGATCTGTGGAATTCGTTCCCTACCCCTACCTCAAACCCTGAAGTCGACTCCGAAGGTGGAAAAGGTCATAAGGCCATCCGCACGATATACCATCCTGATGTGGATCTCATTGCGACATACTTCTGAAAGATCCTTCTTGTAGCTACCTCTCCCTACCATTTCCCCCCCTTCCCCATACCTCGGGCCTCCATTCCCCCCAGAAGAATGATCCCTATCCCCACACCGAATCCTTCCGTTCCCCGATCCCCACCAGGTTGGTTTCCGAATGCTTCTGCCAAAGTGTAGAACTGCCACCAATCCAATCGAAAGAAGAGGGAGCAAATGATTGTGGAGAGAAATTTCAGGAGGAAGCGGTGAGAACAGGCATTTGCGAAAGAAAGAAGAAGATGAAGAAAAAGTTGAGGAGAGAGGGGAAGGGGAAAAGGGGGGCAACATCACCACGCGTTCGCTTTCCTCACAACCCACCTTTCCTCCTTCGACCCTTCCACCCTGGTCATCCCATCCTCTACCATCGCCCTTGTACCATACTCGCTTCCCGCCAAAAGATGAGCGATTCCCAGAGCTCAATCTTCTTCCTTTTCCATTTTCTTCCTAACTCTACCTTTTCCTCCCTACCTGGCGTTTGTGGAAGAGACCTTCACCCAAATGATCCTTTCCTCAAAGGCCAAACGATCGAGAAAGGGAAAAAAAGGAGCCATCGCATTGAATCAACCTCCCTCCCCCTCCCCGCTGCCTTCTTCCTTCCCCTTTTTCTCGGAGATTTCAAAAAGGGTGGGAGGTTCACTCCATCTCTCTCTCCTCGTTCCCCATCTCAACTTGCTTTACAATCTTAACTTTGTCGTGGAAAATAAAAGACTTAAGAAAAGCAGATAAGTAGACAGACCGACAAGGTGGATACGATCGTGAAACTTTTTTTTTCATTCTTCTCCCTTCAATCCCCCTCTCCGGCGTTCCATGGTTGGCACACAAGAGCCGCGACTCCTTCCAAGCCCATCCCACTCCGGATCCTTCCCACCCTCCCAAGCAAGTTAAGCAAACAAGATCCAAACCGTTCGCTCTGAGACACGCAAACGTGTAAGCTCAAGACTTGCTTCTTCGTTTTCTCAAATTCGAGATGAAAAAAAAAGCGTTTCCGTTTTTCAGGGGTGGTCCCCCTCACCCCCCAATCTCTAGACTCACAAACCAAGGCAATGCTTGATCTTCCTCATTTCTACCCATTTTTTTCATGCATTTCCCACCGAGGGGTCACACATCCTTCAAGCATGTCCCTTCCCTCCCCTCCCTTCTTCTTCCTCTGGGACATGAATGGGGGGTGGGGGGCGGGTAGTGGCGCAGTGCTTACTTGAGGCAAATCCCTTTGTCAGCGCATCTACACCCCTCACCCCAACGCCACCTCAACTAAGATTGCCAACCGAGCCGCTTTAACACCCGTGTCGGCCAATAGGTTTGCAAAAAAAAAAAAAAAAAAAAAGAAGTCGATTGAACGCCGTACACGAAAGTTCAGAGCCTCCCCTCTCCCCTTTGTTCCCATCGCATGAAAAAAGGCAAGGATGGGAAAGGAAAGGAGAGAGGGAGGGCTTGGATTTTCCGTTCGCATGTAAAAAGTGTGTGTGTGTGTGTGCATGCGCGCACGATTTTTTTTTTTGTAAGATCCAAAAAAACCTATGCAGTAGGATTACTTCCCACCGAGCTTGTTCTGACCATGCCACGTGGATGCAGGCGCCGATCAGACCGTGTGATGATGTATGCTTTGTACGTTCATCCCATAGAGCAAGAACATTCTGAGTGGTAGCCCTTCCACTTTGTTCCAAACCTCGAGCGGTTTGTACGCAAGCGCTGGGGTTTGGTCGTCGAGTCGCGTCGCGTCGAAAGGGGAGGAAGAAAGAGGGTGGGGGGGGGGCAAGCCGATCGACTGTCTTTCACCCCCTCCTTGGACGGAGATGGACGATAGGTAGGGTTGACGGGCTAGACGAAGAGGGTTACCAACACGCCGTGTGACAAGAGAGGGGGGAAGGGGAGTGATTCATTCGTGGAGCAAAGGAAAAGACCCTTGGAACAGCAAGAGGGAGAGAGAGGGGAAGAAGAAAGAGAGACGCGTTTGCGCATGGCTCGCTTCGTGTTCTCGTGTGTGCAACACAAAGTCACAGTGTTGGTCAAGCAAGTGGTCGCGCATGGCGGGGATCAAGAGAAGGGGGGGGGGGAAAGGGGAGGGGGTTCTGGAGAGCGACACTACGACTCAAGGACTCTGACTTTTCCAAGACATTCGGGAGAGTGTCACCTTTTCTTTTTTTTTTTTTCCTTCTTCTTTTCTGGCTGCATGCTTGTTTGTGATTGTCATCGTGAAAGACAGATAACGGTCCCCGCCCCACGAAGGGCCGAGGGAGGAAGGGGAGGGGTCAAGGGTTTCCCTCCGTGTGATGTGTGTGTTGGACGTGCGCGTGTGGTGAGCCTGGGTGCGAGTGTGCGCATACGCTTGCTTTCGCATGACGCACTGAATCGAGGGAGCAAGAAGCAGGATCTGAAACCTTTCCCCCTTTTTTTTTGGTCACAGTTCAATTCAAAGGGAGGGGAAGGGGGAGAGAAAGGAAGGGGAAAGAGGAAGAAGGAGGAGGAGGAGGAGGAGGAGGAGGAGGAAGAAGAAGCAGAAGAAGAAGAAGAAGAAAAATCTCCGACAATGGGATGCAGTCACGATCATGCTCGCTCGCTCCCTCTCACTTTGGGACTGGCTGGAGACCCAAGTGGCAAAGATTCTCATTAAGGGTCCGCTGTGGCCAAAAACTGCCTAATCAGGCAAGTCGCGAGTGTGGTGTGTGTCGGAGGCGCGAAAAGAAAGGACGGCAAAGCCGAGTCGGATGCCGAAAAAAAAAGATGAGGGGGTGAGTGGGAAGGAGATGGGAGGGTTCGAGTGTTGGGTCGAACATGCATGTGCGTCTCTGTGTTCTTGCAGTCCTCCCACTCTTTTTCAGTTCGACGACATACAATACGCGCCGCGCGTCATCTGAGTGAGATCACGGAGCTGCAGGTGAGTGATGACCAACTCTGACTGTTCTGGTCGTGCGTTGCAGAGGATGCCAATAAGCCTGCGTGTGACTGTGCTAAAGGCAGTGGGTTCTCATTCATGCGCACCTCTTCTTCGCTTCCGAACCCGAAGCAAATCCAATCCACTCTGCAGGCTCCCTCAATCGATTATCTGAGAGGGTCAGGCGGATACACTTTGGCAGGTGTAGCTTACGCAGGTTTCCGTCTCGGCTTGCCGTGGGTGATAAAAAAAAAAACGCGTGAGGAAAAGCCAGTTCCCGCTCCCATGACAAACCTTTCCTTCTTCCTCTCCACCAGGCTATGTACAGGATTAGTATTGCCCTTTCACCCTCCGCCTCCTGTCAAAAGTCCGATTCTTCTCAAATCAGATTTCGCATCGTGGGTTGGGCTGGGTTTCCTTTGATCGTATCCCTCTCCTTGGTTTCTCCCTCCTCTCTACCTCCTCCGTCCTCCGCAAAAGTGAGAGGAGTGGGTGTGCCCTGTGCAAATACTCCGCTCACAAATCGTTAGAGAAGTGACGATAGTGGGATGCTCCGCTCGATCGCCAGCTGGAGAGCCTGGTGAAGCTGGCCCCCCAGCATTCGGAAAAAGAATCCTAGATCCAATGTGATTACAAAGGATCAGAGGTGGCCCTGGCAGGAAAGGCCACGTGCGCCTTTCTCACTAGCGAAACCACTTTCCCGGCTCGTCGGATTCGCGACTCCGAGATACCACACTTGATGGCAAGGCCAGGCCCTAAAACATTGAATTGATTGTTATCGCTACTTTTTCCGAAGAGGAGCGCTTCGTCCGGCAGTAAGCCTTCCAAGGTGGTGGCCGATCAGCCGTTCGCGGTAAAGGCTAAGGCTTGGACGATTGGAGACGCAGAGAGGAGAAAGATTCAAGGACGCAGCTTTGATTGCTTTGTCAGAAACCAGCCTCTGCCCTTCTCGGGCTCTTCAAAGGCAGGAACCTTGCCGGGAACAATGATCATGTGTCTGCTGCCTGCTCCTGCAAGAGAATCGTTTGGCTGCCATGCGTTGATCAGCACCCGTTTTCTGATCCTTCCAATGTTTGTATGAGACAGCGTGCAGCTGGACGGACGTGCGCCAGGAAATCTACTCACTTGGATCTCACTTTGGACAGTTAACGTTCCAACCTTGACTTCTCTTGAATACCCACAGTCGAACGGGCAATCTTCCTTGCCGTGATTTTATACATGAAGCGAGCTCAAGAGGCTAATCATTTTGCCTAGCGCACGTGGGAGAAAGTGAATCCTTTGGCACCTTTCCTAGAAAGGAAATCTTCTTGCACAGGACCCTTCCCACCATGCTTCGATGTTGTCACAGATTGCGGAGAGTATGCGAAGATTACAATGAGGAATACCAGGGTTTGCATCGACGGACACCGAGAGCTGGCCGCCCCAGTCCAACCAAAGATGGGAAAGCATGGCAATCGAGCAAGACAGATGGCGGCTTCGAATCGTTGTGCATACTCGAGAATTTGTCGCTGTGAGAGCTTATGGAACCTTTTTTCAATGCTGTCTTAAATCAACGGACCTTTCTGATCCATCTTTTGATGACTTCCTCCGTTTCTTCTTGCAATCCCATTCTCGCCTCTTTCCCCCGAGGAGGGAGAAACCCCCCCCCCCCCCCCC
>KZ820337.1:3058-13823 GCA_003144235.1 Violaceomyces palustris
CCCCCCCCCCAAAAAAAAAAAAACGAGTAAAAAAAGAGGAAGCGAGATGGATGAAGATTAAAATGAAAGGAGAGGAAGTAGCAAGGGAAAGGAAGAAAGACAAGGAAGAACTGGAAGAGGAAGGAAAGTAGTAGCAAGAAACATCAATAGAAATTTGATACGGAACTAACTGCGCAAAGGCAGTGGATGAGAGGGTAGCCGGCAGCAATCGTACTTTTATTTTCGTTTTTATTTTCTTTTGTGGCTTTTCACTCGAACACTCTTTCCTCCGTGGCTTGATGGATTCGACGTAGAGACAGGCAGGTGGAAGAGAAAAGATCTCCATCGTGCGGCGGCCAGACGCCCCTGCCTGATGGCGCGGATCTGAGAATGCTTTTCAGGGTCCTTCTGCACCATCCCTTAGCCATTCGTTCTGGCGGAAGGTGATCTGTGTTGAGCATTTGTTGAGATGGTAAGAGTACATGTTATCAAAGTTCAAGAGGAAGGGAA
The DNA here is from genome assembly GCA_003144235.1 of Violaceomyces palustris. Classification (NCBI taxonomy): domain Eukaryota; kingdom Fungi; phylum Basidiomycota; class Ustilaginomycetes; order Violaceomycetales; family Violaceomycetaceae; genus Violaceomyces; species Violaceomyces palustris. The sequence continues at coordinate 3,548 of KZ820337.1, forward strand.
AGAATCGAGATGACCAATTGCATCGCTGAAGATGACGGAAGGTGAGAAAGGGGAAGTGGAAAGAGAAGGGGAGGAGGGGAGAAAGGGGACGGATTGAAGGTGTCTGAAACATTGATTGAGAGGGACATCTAGGCAGTGTTTCGGAGAACTGCGTTCAGTGTTTGTCAAAGCGAGGAGGGGAAACGGGGGCCAAGCAAAAGCGAGTCAATATTTGCAGACACCAACATTTTGAGATGGAGCCTTGATCGAAGGCACCCTTGACTGATATGAGACAGGAACGTACCTAGAACCACAGAGTCGCCCCTCAAGAACATTTTCGAAATGAAGCGATCCTTGTTGACGGGTTTCTTGTTCTTATTCTTTGGCTGCACGGGACACGAGTTGGGGAAGGGATCGAAGTCGGGCAACGCCAACGTATCGTGGTGAGGATCTTGTTCCTTCTCATCACGAATGCCTGGCTTTCTATCGCAACTCACAATTTCTGTCCACATCTGAGGGGGCGTGGCGTGCGTATGCACCCAAGAAGCAAAGCATTTCCGAGGCGGATTAACAAGTTCCAAGGATGGGCGGAAGGGGGAGAAGGGGGTGTGATCCGAGAAAGAAGATCAGTCCTCACAAGTCCGAACCGTTTCGCATGGCCACCCAGCCATGAAACGGACAATAGAAAAAGCCAATCGATCATCATCATCTCGCTTTGCACCAAGCTGATGCGGAAGATCCTATCAATTGACGGCTAAGGAACAGAAGCTCATCCCTTCTGCCGTCGGCCCCTTTGAAGCAAGAGCCTCAGACCCAACTTCTGATCGCAGAGATGCGAAGCGGTGTCGTCCGAGAAGGTTGACTCACCTCCTTCACATTTTCCAAGACCATGTTGGAATGCCTGTCGAAAGCTTTCACGCGAGCAAGGAGCTTCTTGTTATTCCTCAGAGAGATGAGAATCTGCGTGTGGTTCCTGACCGACTGTTGAAGGACTGACAGGGGGCCGTTGCTGATCTCAAATTCTGCCAGCTCGCGGATCTGACCCTCATCGAGCTCGGACTTTGGGACGTTGACGTATTGACTGGAGTGAGAGCGGGGAAAGGGGGAGGGAGAGCGGCATACAGGGCCATGTTGGGGCATGGTGTCAGTGGTACTCTCCCCTTTTCTCTTGCTCTTACCTTTCTCTGGGAGAAACGGCTCGAGGGTTGGGGTTTGGCCAAGGTCAGGGTGAACAGCTGTGGGTGGGTCAAGCTCACCTCATACTTTCGGAGCGGCTTCCTTTTTTCCAGTGGAGGGTGGGGTTAGGTCTTTGGTCGGTGGAGAAAGGCACCCAGTGCAGATGAGAAAGGACTGAGGACCAAGTGCACAGCTGACCGAAAGATAGGGTTCCTGGACGGTGATGTCGGTGATGATTTCGGTGATGATGATGGTGATGGTGAAGGTGATGGTGCCGGATGACGGACGTTGGTGAATCGAGACACTCCAACTTGGACAAATAAATTATAATTCCCCCGATTTTGTATCTTCAGGTTTTGTAGATAAGACCACCTTGAGAGAGAAGACCTGGCTGAAGCAGACACGTACGAGAAGAAGCCCATCACTCAAGACGTGGGGTCCGATCACTGCCCGCAGCCTTTCCAAGGGAAGGAGGGCCCTCATATCATCACCACCCATCACTACCACCACCACTGCCACCATCACCAATTCCAACATCGATCTCCCAGACAACTTCTTCTGTTCCATTCACTCATAACGTTGAGGTAGAGAGAAAGAGAGAGAGACAGAAGTTGATATAGGTAGACAGGAACAGCATGTCTTCTTCCACTTCTCCTCCGCCGGCCTTGAAGCTTGACCCCTCGGCCAAGCTCCCCCCATTGGCCCCAGTCGCCCTCGCGAAGCTCATCTCTTCCTACTCAAACGAGCCCATCCTCATCGATTTCGAGGAATCCGCCATCCCTACCTTGTCTCTCCAGCCTTCGGGGTCCAAGGTGGAGGGCTACCTGAACATTGTCAGGCAGCTCGCCAACCTCTACGCTCCCTCCGGAATCAGCGGCAAGGACAAGGACGAGTCCGCTCAGGTCGACCTCTTCATCTCCCAGGGTGACAACCTCGCCATCTCGTCTTTCCAGGCTGCTACCGCCATCGCCGACGACCTTGACCAGCACCTGGCGCTGAGGACTTTCCTTGTCGGCAACCGTATCACCGCCGCCGACATCGCCGTCTGGAGTGGTATCCGTTCCGCCTTGCCTGTCATCGGCCTCGTCAAGAAGGGCCTTCACGTCCACCTCGGAAGGTGGTTCTCCCATGTCGACTCTCTCTCGGCGATGGTAGAGAGCTTGGCACTGCTGGCCGACGCCAAGGCTAACAAGTTCAAGAACAAGAAGGAGGCCGCCGGCTTCGACCTCTTCCTCAAGGACGCCAAGGAGGGTCAGGTCGTCACCCGTTTCCCCCCCGAGCCTTCTGGTTACCTCCACGTCGGCCACGCCAAGGCTGCCATCCTCAACCAGTACTTTGCCAAGGCCTACAAGGGTCGGCTCATCGTTCGGTTCGACGACACCAACCCGAGCAAGGAGAAGGTGGAGTTTGAGGAGTCCATCATCGAGGATCTGGCCTTGCTCGGAATCAAGCCGGATGTGACGAGCCACACCTCTGACTACTTCGATGAGCTTTACAAGCTTGTCATCAAGCTCATCCAAGATGGAAAGGCGTACGCTGACGACACGCCACAGGAGCAGATGCGTGCCGAGCGAATGGACGGCATCGCCTCCAAGAACAGGGAAGCCAGTATCGAGGAAAACCTGAGCAGGTTCGCCGAGATGTCGACCGGCAGTGAGGATGGGAGAAAGTGGTGCTTGAGGGCAAAGATGAGCGTCGACAACCCGAACAAGGCCATGCGCGACCCAGTCATCTACAGGTGTAACCCAGATGTCTCGCATCACAGGACAGGAAACAAGTGGAAGGTGTACCCGACCTACGACTTTGCCTGCCCTGTGGTCGACAGCCTCGAGGGGGTCACCCACGCTCTGAGGACCAACGAGTACAGGGACAGGAACCCCCAGTACCAGTGGTTCATCGACGAGCTCAAGCTGAGGAACGTCGAGATCTGGGACTTTGGTCGCCTCAACTTTGTCTACACGCTGCTCAGCAAGAGGAAGCTCCAGTGGTTTGTCGACAACGGCCTCGTCTCTGGTTGGGACGACCCACGTTTCCCGACCGTCAGGGGTATCCGCCGCCGCGGAATGACGATCGAGACGATCCAAGAGTTCATCCTGTCGCAGGGACCATCTCAGCAGATCATCAACATGGAGTGGGACAACATCTGGACCATCAACAAGCGCATGATTGACCCTGTCGTCCCCAGGTTCACGGCCTTGGAGAAGAAGGACCTGGTCAAGTGCACCGTCTCTGGCGCCAAGTCGCTCCACGAGAAGTTGATTCCCAAGCACAAGAAGAATGCCGAGCTCGGAAACAAGGTCACCGTCTACGACAATGTCGTCTACGTGGAGCAGGAGGACGCCAAGTCGTTTGGCGAGAACGAGGAGATCACCATGATGGACTGGGGCAACGTGATCGTCAAGAGCAAAAAGGTCGGCGCCGACGGCGTCGTCGAGTCGATCGAGATGGAGGCCAACCTTGACGGCGACTTTAAGAAGACCAAGAAGAAGGTGACATGGCTCGCCTCCAGTCCAGAGAGGAGGCTGGTCGACGTGATGCTGACCGACTTCGACTACCTGATCACCAAGAAGAAGCTGGAAGAGGACGACAAGTTTGAGGACTTCGTCACCCCCCAATCCGTCTTCACCACCGACGCCGTCGCCGACTTCAACGTCTCTGAGCTTGCCGAGGGCGACATGATCCAGTTCGAGAGGAAGGGCTACTACAAGCTCGACAAGGTCCAGGGCAAGGACGGTAAGAGGGAGTTCATCAAGATTCCGGACGGCAAGGCCGCGACCTCGGCCTCCAAGGCTGCTCCCGACGAAAACCCAGAGGCCAAGAAGGCGGCCGCCGCCAAGCTGAGGGCTGAAAAGGCCGCCGCCAAGGCCAAGAAGGAGGCTGAGAAGGCCAAGGCCAAGGAGGCCAAGGCGAAAGCCAAGGGTGTGGATGCTGCCGCTGGCGCGGCTAGTGCCGCCGTCGCCGGAAAGGCAGAGAACGCCGTCAAGGCTGGTGGCGATCCCAAGGTCAAGATGTATTCGATGCCAATCCTTACCGATGCCAACATCGAGACGCCTTCTACCAGTGAGTAAGAACGTCCCCCCTCACCCCCGACTCTACCTGAAGTGATTCTTCCCCTTCCCTCCAAGTCACTGACCCTGATTGAATCGCCTCTCTCCCCCTGTTCCGCTCAATCCCCTCCCCCTAGCCAAAATGTACACCATGAAGCCTATCCTCTAGATGCCCAACCTAGTTTCCATCCTTCCCCCATCCCACCCACGCGCTCTCAAACCGTATATATATATATATATATATATGTGACTCTGCACCAAGTGTCCCTCCCTTCCGCTCCCCTTCAACGCTGTTGATGGAATAAAAACCAATGAATGAATAAGCAAACCTGAATACCGAAGAGAGAGAGAGAGAGAGGGGGGGGGGGGGGGGCAAAGGAGGGGAACGCCCCGCAGCAAGCAGCATTCAGCAAAAAATGTCAACGAAACCTTTTCTTCTGGAGATCACACGGCAAGGGGGAGCTATCACCTCAAATGGAGCTGGTCAGGATGGCAGCGGATGGAGGGAGGAAAAATCTTTGTTCAACCTCGCAAGAATATATAAACTCCAGAGCATGGGGGCATGACATTTCAGTCGAAGGCCCCAAGCAGCGGGGATGGGGGGGGAGGGGGGGAGAGGTTCCTATGATCATGACGGAAGAGTATCGGGAAAAGGTAGATGATACCTTTCGAGAGGGGCTTGAACGGCAGGTCAGAAGAAATCCATGTCGAGCGCCTCCCTCTCGTCGGCTCGCTCGTCCACCGGCACCCTTTCGGCGTTGTCGCCTCCGCCACGGCGGTTGTTGCGTCTTCGCAAGTCCGCCGCCAGCAAGCGTCTCGTGTAAGGGTTCTCGACGACTTTGCTGCGTGCCACCGCCCTGTGCGAGATCGTCCACTCGTCCTCCACGTCACCGAGACGAGCATCGTGAGGGCCGCCGCGGTGGTCTTCGAGAGATTCACTGTCCCCTCTCTCTGCGCTCGTGGTATCTCCTGCCTTGTTCTCACGAGCAGCTTGCTCTGACCTTTGCCTCAGCCTCTCCAGCCTCTCTTCCTCTTCCCTGGCGGCCCTCCTCAGGACGTCCGCTCGATCCTCTATCGCCATCCTTCTCTTCTGTTCAATCTCCGGTATGAGGGTGGCGACGAAGAGCAAGGCTGGCACGATGATGCAGCGGAAGGCTGGCTTTATGATGATCCTGCCGACGTTGGTCAAAGGTGCCTCCTCCAACACGCGCCGAGGCCTGTCCTGGTCAAGGGCTGCGGTGCCGTCGTTGAGCGAGTTGGAAGAGTAAGGCACAAGACCAAGTTCCCGATCCTCCGAGTCGAGACCGATGAAGGAGATCCTTTCTACCCAGTAGGCTGCCTTCATCATGGACGTCTCTCTGTACCGGAGCGGTGCTCTGACGGGCCTCGGTGTCAGGTCCGAGTTGTGGCTCTCGTCAACCAAGGGGCTCGCGGTCGAGTCGGCGTTGGGTACATCAGCGCCGGCGGGCCTAGGTGCTCCTCTACCTTGCCCGTTGTTAGCAACTGCGTTATCATCGTTAACGCCAACATTTTCCCGGCCCAAATCCCTCCTCATCCTTCTCGCAACCATCCCCCAAGCCTCGTAAGCGATGTAGGCTGCCGCCATGGCGCTTATGATGCACACTTTCAAAAGCGAGGCATTCCTGGTGAAGACGTAAACCAGGAAGCTCATCTTGAGGGTCAAGAAAAACAGAGGCATGGCTATCTGGCCAATCTCTCTCAGTCTGGCCAAGGAGAGCGATATCCGAAAGACTCTCTGCCTCTGAGCTCTGACATCTCCGTTCATACCTCCGTTCATTCTCATTCCGAAACCGATGTTGAACATGCCCATCTGGGCGTCACCACCCGCCGCGCCTGGAGCTCCGATCCCGAAGTTGTAACCTTCCATGGCGTGCCTGAACCCTGGCTGCTGACCAGATCTTGACCGAGTTGGCGTCCAAAAGCTTGAAGCGGTATGCATGGGCAAGGTGAGGAGGCGAACCTTTTTGAGCATGTCGTCCAGGGTATGGATTCGGAAGAGCAGCGAAGAGATCACTTCACTTCGGGCCCTGTCGGCAGGGGTGGACGAGAGCTTTAGGATGTACGGGAGGCCCTCGTAGTTAACCTGTTGATAGTGGTGTGTAAGATCCTGTTCGTCGCACTCTGCAGTCTCCGCTTCACCCTGCCTGTGCCCGCCCTCCATCTCAAAGTGTGGGAGAGCCCCCCACTTGACGATCTCCCGCTCGACAGCTTCGACAGCCTGGCTGGCCAGCTGCTTGATAGCGTGGGACGTATCATCCGATGCAGGGAGGTTTGCTTCCGCGGGGATTTTGGCCGAAGATTTAGGATTCAGCTCGGCAAGGCTCTGATTGTATAGCCTTTCGTATCTGTCAAAGTACTCTTCCTGAGCTGACTTCAAGGTGTGCCAAAGCAGCATGTACTCTTGAGGCTGAAGCGTCTCGATGAACCTGTGCAGATTGTGGTAGGCTGAAATTGCCTCTGGGGTTGGCAAATGTCGAAGCCAAGGGTCTGATGCTTGTTGACTGGAGAAGGGTGGAGCCATTGGAGATGTCATGGCCGGATCTCTAGCGCTGGCCGCCGGGTCTTTCTTCAGGAGCGAATCTAGGACAGAGTTGATCTGGTTGCCCCAGCTACTGTTTCCGTAAAGGTTCACGCTCGGGGTAGCGGTCACCGGTGTGCCCGAGCCCAAAGGGGGTAGGCCAAAGTATGGAGAGCCCGCCAGGTGATCCCTGAAAGTTGGAGTTAGGGAAGGTGTGTTCGGGTAAGGGGTGTTGGTGTAGGAGTTGAAGGAGCGGAAGGGAGGGTGGTGGTTGCTGTTGCTCTGAATGCTGGTGCTGTTGCTACGCTGGAATGAGGTTGACGCTGCTGATGAGAGTGGAGCCGCGCTTGGCTGGGACCAAGCGTCGGGGCGGATGACGAGATGAAGCGAGACTGGCTGAGCTCCGGACTTTTCTTTGTCGGAGAGGATCTCCAACAAAGTCTGCTCATCTGACAAAAGCCGGCCAGCCTTTATGCATCTCATACCCTCCGGCTCCGGCCCGCCCGGCCATGTCCGCTGGATCGTCTCCTTGACTTGGTAAATGGAAGAGTGCTGGCTGAGGGTTATGAGAGCTGGTTCTCTGTCCACTGAGGGACACTTTATGGCAAGGGTGATGGTCTGCTGTTGCTGTTGCTGTTGCTGTTGATGTTGCTGGTGGCTCTGTGAGGAGGAGGCTGTGGCGGAACGAAGGAATGCGGTAGTCGGAGGAGACTGCTGGGAGGAGGAAGAGGGTGAGAACGACGAGGAAGAGGAAGGGATCGTTATAGGATTGGCCTGGCTTGAGGGTAGTCTCTCTCCCGAACCTTGATTTGGACGATGTTGGTCCATACTTTTTTTTTTTGCTTGATACTTCCCCCAACGTGGCGGAGGGCTTGGATCGTGGGTGTATGCAGGAGATGCAAGAGAGAGACAGAGACAGATGGATCAATGGGATTTCATGAAGGGGGAGCGCTGGGCCGGGTTGATGATGAAAGGCGGAGAAGGGTTAAGATATGCTAGTGGGGAGCCAAGGCGGGAAGGGGGATGGCGGTGGCGATGCAATGAAGTGTTCATAACCAAGATGGAACAGTCATAAGTGTGAGCGAGCGTTCCAGTGGATGGCGCGTGCAGGCTTTGGTCACCGATTTGCGGGCTTGTGACGTGGAGGGGAAGGGAGGGGGGGAAGGGGGCAGGCGGCCCACCTTGAATTCCCTCCCCCCACTTGATCCTACTAACTCCCACCCTCCTCCTAGCAGCCCAGACGCTTCTTCTGACAGTTCCCTCTCTCGGTCAGTTCTCACCACAACTCACAATGCAAGTCGAAAGGCCTCGCGATGAAATGATCCTGTCCCACAAGGAAGGGGTGCCTGATGGTTATTTTGACCCTCTCCACCGAGCTTGGCCTTTATCGGACGTTGTTGCAGGATGAAAAGGGAGATGAATACCCGCATACATTTAGCAGAAACTGGCCCGTGGGAGCGGCGAGGAATGTGAAAAGTGAGTACAAGGAGTTGATCGTCGACTGTCACTCACTGGCATTCAGATCTTCATGGTTTCCGAATCGTCCAGATGGAGCGGAGGGGGGGAGGGTGTAAATCAGCGATGATGATCTACGGCAACAGGTTGGCACCCCCGCCTTCTTCTCAAAGAAGAAAAAGTCACCAAATTCAGATTACGATGTGACCGCCCTAAATGCTTCAAGGTCAAGAGGAAGAAGTGCGTATGGCAGAGGTTTAGGGGAAGGAGCGTGGATGGCAAGTTATCGGAACGACAGAAGGGGAGGAATTGAGAGGGGGACAGGATTGAGGAAAATGGTAACTTGGTTTGAGTTCGAGTCGAGGGTGAAGCGAGCATGCGCTCGTGCAAGCCAAAGACAATGATGTCGATGAAGCAGACGATGATCCTGATATGCATGTGTGCGGGTGTGAGTGTTGCGTGTGTGCATTGGTGTAAGAGATGGAGCAGGCGAGGAGATAGCAACATGAAAACGGTCACAGTCGGGTAAAGGTTGGAGAGACGTCAATTGATTAGACTGAAAGGAGTGGCTAGATTGAGTCAGGGCTGGGTAGACATCCTAAGGATTCACAGAGGCTTTTAAGAGGCATGGGGTCTGTGCAAATCGCCATGGCCAAAGACAGTCGGGATAGCTGTGGGCGGAGGAGTGAGGGCGAACGCACACGAAACAAGGATCAAAAGGGAATAAAAAAGGCAAAAATCTAGAATCCATTCAAGAACTGATGAAGGTGTGCTCCTCAAATAGGTCTCCCTTGACGCTGACCTTGCCCTGGTCCTCGCCGACGCCCTTGTATGCCTCGGGAAGCGTGAGATCCAAGGTGACCTCATTGAGCGTCTGGTAGATGTAGGGCTTGGTGCCTGCGACATAGTTGACCAACTTCCTGACCATGTAAGGGATCTCGGCGAGCACGTCGACTTTGTCGACCAGGCCGCTGGTCTCGGACTGCGGGTAGGGCTTGCCGAGGTTGACCTTGATCGAGCCTTGGACGAGGTTGGAGACGTCGCCCTTGGCGTCAGGCAGGAGAAGTGGGCCCTCCCAGGTGTACCTGATCGACTGCGGAGCCTCATAGCCAGTGTCTTGGTCCAGGGTCCGGTCGAGATGTTCGACCCCCGACTTGCTACCGATCGAGTCTTGAGAGCTGCCTCCTTTGGTGGAGGCGGTGATGGCAATCAGCTTTCCCCCGACGCTGACCGAGCCGATGTTGACGGTGACCGTCTCCCTCCCGGCCGCCGCTGGGGCAGTCCCGGAGCTCTGCTGCAGAGGAAAGCCATAGTCGGAGGTGGTGGTGAATTCCATCATGATGGCTGAGACGCCGCCCAGGTCTTTGGACTGGAAGTTGGCAAAGTTCCATCTGGAAGCGACGAGGTTTGGCCTCATCCCCTGGATGGCGTGGACAAACATGCCGCGGCCGTTCGCGTCGATCGCCCTGCCCTTGGCGATGATGTGGCCCTCGGAAGAGGCGGTGGGCCAGAAGCGGTGAACGACATAGCCGTCGGGGGAGGAGGGATTGGTGCCAAAGTAGGACATGCCACCTTTGGGTCCCGAACCAAGCTTCCAGCCGGAGGCGGCGGCGGGCCGCTGGAAGCTGTAAGAGAGTTGAAGGTCGGTGTCCAGGTTGGCGGTGATGGTGTACTTTTCGTCACCGTTGTCGGAAGTGGAGAAGGTGACTGAGAACTGGTCGGCCTTGGAGGAGCGCTTGTCAGCCTGGGGGGCGAACTTTGTGACGTTGACCGACTTCCAAATCTTCTCCTTGGTGGTAGGATTAAAGTACTTGAAGGTCATCTGGATCTGTGGGTACCAGAGGCCGACGGAGGAGTGGATGATCTGAGAAGTGGCAAAGGAGCCATCATCGAGGACCGTGTACCAGGTCTGGGTCTCCGTGGCGAAACCACCAGCGCAGGTCCACTCGAGGTCTTGCTTTTCTAGTGGCCCAAAGAGCTTGTCCTGCTCGAAGGAGTTGGTGACGGCGGAAAAGTTTGGTGCGACAGCGGCATTCGGAGAGCTCGAGCCGGCGTCTTCACCTTTGCTAATTGGGGGGGG
>KZ820338.1:0-13774 GCA_003144235.1 Violaceomyces palustris
CCCCCCCTCGGTCAGACCTCGTATCTTTCCGACGAGTTCTACGACCTGATGATTTTGGCTGTGATTCGAGAATTTCGCAACCAATCGTTAGATACCTATTTTTTTACCCTCTCAAGGCCGGCCAACTGGTCCTTGCCACCAAAAGCGAGACAGATCCGTTCAAAATTTGCAAGCTTGACAGACAAGAAATCGTGAACGAATGGAATTCGAACGCTCCCCCTCTTCTGGCTTGGCAATAGCTCGTGGATTTCCCAGAGGACACATGACCCAGGATAGATGTGAAAGAGAACCAACCTTTCAAGAGTGCAGGGAAGAATGGAATGAGAAAGGTAGTGCACTTAACAGGGTCAGCCCAGTGCAAAGGCTGTTCAAGCATCTAGACTCTTTTAGAGTTACACTAAATTAGGCTGATACAAAGCTAGTCTGGAAACTTGCTTATCTAATTTCAAGTCCTAGCACTTTTTCGTGATATTTGCTAGAAGGATTCCCAGATGTTTCCACAATCTTCTGTTCTCCTGATTTTCTCTGTTCTTATCCTATCCTACCATATTTCACCTCTCTTGTAAACATTCTTCTCTTGACCATTCCATGCCTCTCTTCTTGTACAGAGACAAGGTATATAAAGGGCAGTCTTTTCCTCCAATCTCAAACTTCCCTCAAGCAATCAATAAAATAACTTCATTCTACAACTTTACCAGCCAGAGTTTCTGCACAATTAGAATTTCAAATCACCTAATCTGGTCTCACATATAAATCTCCTCATTCTCTTACTCTTTCTTGATTTCATCTCACATTTCAATCTCATATTTTGCTCAGAGACTCTTTGTCTAGGAAAAAAATTCTTCACAGAGAGTCTAACAAAGATTAATCAAACTTAGTTGTCTTGCTCAAATTAGTGCTTTCCTATATCAAAGTCATGAAGATACTTTACATTACAATTTTCATGATTAATGTTGTTTCTTTCATTCTCACAGCAAAACTGACTCTTTTAGCAGATCAGCTTGAAGAAAATGAAGAAAGAATAACTTCTATTAAAGATATTTTGAAAGCAGAGGATCAATTGGAGATTATAAATCTAAAGAGAACAAATTTGAATGGGGATGAAAAAAGGTTTATTCTACATTTATCTGAAGAGAATGAAATACTTGGTTACTCAAAGAAATTTTTAAAGCTTCTCTCGTATCATGCTCATCTTCACTGGTATGGGCCAAAGAAAATCTTAATTTTCAATCTTGATAAAGATGCCATGTATGTTGGTATTCCTAAGCTTTATAAATCTTTAGGATTCTCTAATGGAAAAGTCCATTTCCATCTATACTATAAGGATTCAGATGTTTATTTGAATAAATTCAGAATTGAATTGGACCTAACTAGAGAACATGCAAAATCACAACTTGTAAAGAAAAAGATGATCTTGAATGCAAATAAAGATAGGCTTGTTCTATCGGAGAGCGAATATCTTGTGTATGATCATAAAGATGAAGATATTGCGAAACTTGAAGGAGCTGAAAACAAAAACAGAGAAAAAGATAGATTTATTCATGAATTTGGTGACCAGTATTTTTATAGGTCTCATCAAGCTCAGAGATTTTTATTGGGGGAGAATGAAGGTCAAAAAAAACCAGAGCTCCAATCAACTCATTCTGTTGAAGGAGAAACTTCAGCAAAAGAAGAATAATCCATTGGAGAAGTCAACTTGAACTCAAGAAATTTGGATATATGCTAGATCACAAGAGAACTGGTTCAATCCAGAAACATCCAGATCAAATTACCTTGCTCATGCTTTTCTCTATTTCCTTCTACTTTTTTCCATCTTTCTTGCTTAAGTAACTTAGGTGGAATGTACTTGAACTACATTAGATCAATTAGTTCCAGAGGTCATCTTAGTCCAAGCCTTCTTCTGAGTTATAATACATTAGGCTGTGATTAATTTAGTCTAGAAAATTTCTTATCTCATTCTCCCCTTAACTTCCAATTGACTCTATGCTCACTCTACCCTTTATTCATATACACATTGTTCTTGTAAATATTGTGTAAGATTGATGTATTTTACTGGAGCCCCCTTTCCACTTCCCCAACCAAGCCATTCACTCACCTCTGGTTACAAATTTTAACTGATCAGAATATCAAAGGGCAAAAAAATATATTCAATCTTAACTTTTCATCTCTATATTCTCTCATCTTTTCATCCTTTTTTCTCCCTTTTTGCAATTCATGTTAAGAGCCTTATCTCTTGGAGATGCTGGTTTTTAAAAGAGAATCTGACAAGGTTTAGAAGACTTGCGTCTACATCAATCTGGAACACAATAAAGTTTGATTTTAGGCTAGATCCTAAGAGAGACGAGTTGCAAAGGAAGGGTAGGAAGTGTGGGCCCTCGTCTACATCCTCTTCCCCTTCCGAGAGTATGGAAGGGGGGTTTGGGGGCCTCTGAGGGATGACCAACAGTCAGGCCGGACCAATGAAAGGGATAGGGGTGAGCCAAGGGCATGCCGTATTTTCAATTCGCGAGCGATTCAACGATGGGCTTCTTCTTCTTTTGTTTTTGTTTCTTATTTTTCTTTTTACGATCCTCTCCCTCTCGCTTTCCCTTCGTACCCCTTTTCTCTATGGACCCTGACCCCTGTATTCTCGTGTTCTTCTCTACCCTTGCACCTGTTTCTTTTTTCCCCTTCTTCTTTCTTTATTTTAGTTGACAAAGAAAAAGGTAGACATCGGAGTGTGCCCAAGGAATGGGTTCGGTTTTTGCGACATAGGAGGGGCGTAGTGGAGATGAAAGCAACAGTCTCCGCCGCTTTCGGGGCGCTTTTGTATGTGACGGGAACGGTCCGGGACCCAGGGAGCCTGCGCTCCGGGAGTTCGCCAAAAACATTTTAAAAAAATTAAGAGAGAAAGAAGAAAAAAAAAAAACCTCCGAGTTCATCTGGATCACTTTCTCTTCTTGTAGAGGGTTGCGCTGTCCATGACTTGGCCGGTGGCGGAAGAGACAAATTCTTGTGTGACTGGAGAGGGAGACAGAGCCAGAGAGAGCGAAACGCAAAGGCAGTGAAAAGCGTGAGAAAAGAATCAAAAGTTGGAATTGGGCCGATGATGTTGGGAAGTGGGTCGTTAGGAAGAGAAGGAGGGTGAGGACGGGATTGGACATCCGTTGAGAAATATTTCTGGTTCGACGTCGACAGAGGCTCTGTGACGAGAGGAGCAAGTGCAAGCGTGGTGCGGACGGGGAAGGGTTCACTCACGGTGGGTCTCGTTGTGGAAGATGAGCCTGCTGAAACCGTAAAGGGTGTCGATCGAAGCTCTGGAAAAGTTGGCTCGAGGGGTGGCAAGAGAGTCCAGTCCATCGTAGTGACCCGCAGCTCCGTTGATAATGTACCATGGGCTTGAAGGGTTGTTGAGCTCGTTGGGGTCGACCGTTCCGTTCCTGATCGGGGCCGTCCTCTCGTAGGCGTGGACGTGACCGTGGAGGACGACGTCGACCCCATACTCTATCAGGATGGGCTCGATGGATTGTTGGCAGGGCTGGCACAGGTTCTTGGCCGCCGCGCTGATGTACCACGGTCCTGTGAAGAGTCGAGGAGAAAGGTGGGAAGGCGAAGAGGGTTTTTAAGGAAGATCAACGGAACCCCTCGTTAAAGGTGTGTGACGGGAGCGATGACAGAGCGGTAGTCGCTAATACACTCACGATGACCGGCAGCAACCACCCAAGGCGTCAACTTCCTGTTGACGCTCCTCAAATCCTTGATCAGCCAATCCCTTTGGGCGTTCATGGTCGCGCCAAACGGCCCTTCGTTGTCGTTCGCTCCCCCTCCGAGCTCGTCTGGACCGACCAAGCCCAGGCCAAGGTCAGTCTCGGTATCGAAGATGACATAGTGCGTCATTCCGTAGTCGAAAGAGTACCAAAAATTTCCCTGACCCCCGGAGACGGCCGAGGGCATATTGAATCTGTTGATGTAGCCGGTGAAGTTGGTCTGACCCATGGGGCAGATGGATTCTGTGTAGTTCTTGTAGCCTCCATTATCGCAGTTGGCCTCGTGGTTCCCTGGGCCGACCATGTAAGGTTTTTCGCTGGTGACGGGCTGAAGCTGGTCATAGAACTCTTCGTTGAGTTTTTCATACAACTCTGGCCCTGCGGAAATGTTGCCAGGCAGGTAGCCCTGCACTACCTCTTTGAGCCAGTAATCACTGTAGGCAAGGTCACCAGCTGGAGGAAAAAAGGGGTTTTTTTTTTTTGGGGGGGGGGGGGCGAGGGGGGAAGGTAAGGGGTTTGAGAGATTCGATGTGAGAGTGTCCAAAAAAAAACGGAGCGGGACTTGGGAAGCGGGCTTTAGAGATCAAGGGAAAGAGAGTTCTTACTAACGGTGAACAACAAACTCGTAACTGTCCTTTTCCGCGATCAGCCTCTGGATTGTGTTGGTCTCTCCCGGTTTGAGAGGGTTGGCAGCGCCTTTCCCGACCGTGGTACTAAGACCGTCGGATCCCATGACCCCCATGTCGACGACGAGAGCGGCCGTGTAAGGGGTCCTGTCACCCTTGAGCCTCGGGGTCTTGAATGAGTAGACTTGATCCTGACCTTTGCTCTTGTCGCTGCCATCGGACGAGCTCTTCACCTTGTAATAGTACCTGGTGTTCGGTAGCAGACCTTCCACAATGACGTGGTTGTTCCAGGTCCTGCTGGTAGGGTATGTGGTCGAGACCTTGGATCTTGCCGAGAAGATCAAGGCGTCTTTAGAGAAACCGTAACGGATGGTGGGTGTCTGGACGGCTTCGTACGTGTTCCAGCTGATTGCCATGGAAGTTGGACCGTGAAAAGCCAGCCTGTGCTGGACGGGCGAATCACCATCAGCGGAACGGCTAAAGTGTGTCTCGGAGATGGCTTGGCTTGAGGAGGCCATTATGGCCAACAGGGAGACACCAAGCAAGGAGAACTTGGCCGAGAGCATGATGGATGCAGGTGACAAGGTAGTAGGGAAAGGAAGGGCAGGCAACTCGGAGGGAGATCACTTTCGGAAAGGTTGGGGGACCTTGGGTGTGAGAGGGAAGTTGATCTTCTCTATATATGCAATCGAGATTGAAAAGCAACCCGGGCCTGAAGTAGAAGTACGACGATGACAATGAGGAATGAGAAAGAGGGAAATGCTTGACGAGCCAAAATGCTTTCGATTCAAGGGCCAAACCTCGCCCAAGTCCGAGGCAAGTCAGAGTCTTCGCTCAATGGGCTTGGGAAGAATGAGAGGACCACGTTCTACACCTCCCCAAAAACCCTCCCCACTTTTTCATGCACCCTTGAGAGCCAGCTGCATATGTACCGGCGGAGGGGGTCGAGGCTTACAACGTGTCAGGTGAAGGAAGGTGAACCGGGGTTGAAAGGTAAGTAAACGACCTCGCCTCTCTTTCAGCGGCGCCGGCACAAGAGAGTGAATGCATTTCTTCTTTTTCTTCACCTTTATCTCTTTCCCCTTCCTTCTGAGCCAAGGATGGATTTGTTCCTGAATGAATGGCGGACGATCAAGCAGTCAGACTTGGTCTCGTCGAGAGAAAGCGGGAAAGGACGAGGAGGAAGAGGGTGGGAGGAGGCTGCTCGGGGTCACCCAACGTGTCCTCATACGACCCTGTGCGAGAGGAGGGCGACTTGGGCGTCCAACCAAGAGCCAGCCATTTGTCAAATTTGAAAATCGGAGCCAGGCGGAAGATCACTGAAGGGGATGGTGAGATCTCGAGATCCTGTCGGACGGCAGTGGAACAGAAACATGTGCAGCAGTCAGAGTATCATCCCCCAAAGCCTGATGATGGGCAGGTGGCAGAGGGGGGGGGGAGGGATGGAAGGGATCGTCGCACTCTGTTCGGTTCATCTCGAGACGCAATTACCGAGAGGCCAATTCAATCCGGCGGGCGGGCGGGTCCTTGTCCGTTTCCATCATGATTCGGTCGGCGTTTGGAACCAAGGAGCGACAGCGAAAGGTGAAGGAAGAGAGGAGATCAAAGAAACGATAGCGCGTGTAGATGAGCCTGCGCTGAAGCTGAAAGAGCATGTTTGGGGAGAAAGAGGTGGAGCGAGGGAGGAAACGGCTCGGCTAAGCCTGAACCTGTTATCGTTTCATCCATCCCGGTCAGAGTAAGGAGATGGTGAGCATGTACTCACCTGTAGGCTGAGTACAACCGAGGTACCATCACCTGTGTCAATCTGCCTGAGATGGCAAAGAGGGAATACTGATATTCGCGACTTGATGGAGTCCATCCAAGCACGTTCACCTCGTCGTGGGGCGTGATTGGTTGGCGAAGTCACCAGTGAACATGCACTGGCACACATGTTGTATACAGTGCACACGCTTCTCTACTGTGCTGAACGTCACCACAACGCGTCAGCAGATGTGATCATCTCACTTGCCTCTGTCGCGAATGGCCACCTCGCTTTCGAATCGTCGACATCGAGCCAGTCATTCATCTTGGGTGTCCCTCCCATCTCTTTCAGCCAGAAACAAATCAAGAAGTTGGAAGGAAATCACCATGTGAACCCGGCCGACCTCTGTAGCGATCCCTAATCCAGTCCATCAGGTCCTTGCGTCGGATGACCGAGAAGTCACTGACAAAGACACGCAACCCTCACTCTCACACACGCGCACACGCACACGCTCACACACTTAAACCCTCACCACACTCACTCGCGCTGACTTGGGAGTCCGGCCGCCCCTCAGCATTGAGTACTTGCGTGTATTCTAGATCCGTGCGACACTTTTCTTTGATTGTTGATGATTTTCAAGCGAGACAAGGAAAGCCACAAGGGTTCCCAATTCAAGGACCCGATCACACCACTGGGCCAGACCTCCCTCGACTCCGAGCTATCGGGTGGGAGGAAAGGGTTGCAACTGAAAATGGGGCGACGACTTTTAGAGGGTGGAACATCCCAGGCGAGTGAGTCACACGCACTACCCACTTTGACCAAGAACCAAGTGAGGGTCACTCTGTTGGGCGAATCATCAAGTCGAATCACGATTCACGACTGCAGGTAAGAGAGCAATGGTGCCCCGTATTCGTAAGGTGAGAATGATGGGTGTTGTGTTGTGGTCGTGTGCCATCTCGGCTTCACCACGCGCACGCTCCATCCCCTTTTGGAACACGACTCGCGCGATCACAACAAAAGCTCATGCAAGATGCTTGTCATTATTGCCCTGCTGTATCTCCGTATCCGGAACAAGATGTGGCCGTGATTCCTGCAGGTGTGACCCCTCACCAAATACAGTACAGATGCATATGTACAGTATATACTGTGACCCTTTTTTGGCTGGAGATGTGGAGGTTGTGAAATGAATAGATGAGAAATGGTAGAAAGCGACAGTCATAAAAAAAGGGGGAAGGGGGTTGGGGTCGGGGTTGGGGTCTGTTGGTGGCTCGACTCGCGCGACTCGCTACTAAAGGGAGTCACAATCGTGAGCGTTCGTGGAAATACTGTATCTAAAACCAAACCATGGGCTAAAGGTTGGGTAGATGGGAGGGAGACCCTTGAATGGTCGGATGTGTGTGGAACTGGAGATTACCACATGTTCATCTTTGTATCCTCTCCCTTATCTTCCCCTTTGAACACCCACCCACACTCACTAAAGGGGTTTTGGCTCTCTCGGGCTGAGTTCTGCTCGAAGCCAGGGCCAGTCCCCAATTGACTCCAGTCACAAGTCACACGCTCAGACTCACAGGTCACAACCACGGTCAAGTGGAGTTCAAAGTGCTCCACAACCGCCGCGCCCCCCTCCCCCCTCCTTTTGACTCGACTTATCTCGACCCCTTCTCCATCACATAAGAGGGTGACTTCTTTTCAGCCCCTTCATCGCACCCCCTTTCTCCCGCTAATTCTATCTCAATTCCCTTCACAAATCACAGGCACAGTCACCGCCATCATCACCACCACCACCACCGCTACCAAGGTCAATCAGAACCCAATCCCAAGTCATTCATCCATCTACACCCCCTCTCTCCCACTCCCTTCTCTCTCTCTCTCTCTCTCTCTCTCTCTCTCTCTCTCTCTCTCTCTCTCTCTCGTTCCGCAGTAGCATACACTCTATCTCTCCCACAGTATCATCTCTCAAACCAACATCAAAGGGAAAGCAAAGCCCAACGGCAAAGAAACAAGAGAAGCAAGATCTAGAAGGGTGGTGGAAGAACAAGGATCCATCGAAGGAGAAAGGCCTTTTTCAGCATCATGGTTCACTCAAAGCGCCAGCTTGGTAGCTTGCTATCCCTCATCTCGCTCCTCCCCGCCTGGCTCTCCCTCCTTTCTGCTCCTTCGGTCGATGCAGTCCTCCTCTCAACCGCTCACGACCTCCACTCCGAGTCGTCTAGAAAGTCGCTCGGCTGGGGCCCAGACCACTCCCACAGGCACTACGCATCGGCTTCGGTTCACGCCGATCAGGACCGCATCTCGTTCCTAGGCCTCAGGTCTTCGTCCCCAAGACAGTCTAGCATCGACGCCATCAAGCTCGTCAACTTTGCCACAAGCCAGGCGCTCGACAGGTCTCCCAAAGCTGTCGCAACCAGGCTTGCAGAGCATCTCCTCTCCCAGGCCGATTCCCACGGTCTCAAGACGAAGGCCATAGACTTTTACGTTCGACCAGACTCCTACACAGACCCTCAGAGCGGAATCTCCCACTTCTACATCAGGCAGCTCGTCAATGGTATCGAAGTTGCCGATGCTGACTTGAACGTCAACATCGATTCTCAAGGTCAGTCTACGTCTTTTCCTCTTGATTCTCGTACGGTTTCTTCATTCCTTCACCTTCTTGCCAGTGAACTTGAATCCTGACCCCACACCATCGCTACCGCCATCCCATCGTCGTATCACCCACAGGCAACATTCTCTCCTTCGGAAGCTCGCTTTACACCGGCAGGGCCCCAGCCCCTTTCACGAACCCTTCAAAGCCAAGCTTTGCCAAGGGACAGCGCGCAAAGAAGACGAAAGTCGATGGACAGGCACGCTGCCAGGAGCTGCGGACCAAGCTCGAAAGCTTGCTTTACCCCAAGGTGGCTCTGGAGGCCGAGTACGAACATGAGGCGGCTCGAGGCGGTGTCTACCAGATCGCCTTCACCTCCAGCGGTAGAAGGACTCGGCCAAAAGGTCCCACCGGCCCAGTCGCCGAGGCGCTTCCTTTGCAGGAGGAATTGTACGAGCTCTGCTCCGTCCCGTCCGACGACCCTCTGCTAAAGTACGCCAACCTCGGCTCGCGCCACACCGGCTCGCTTGCCGCTTACACCCAGACCTCTGGTCCAGAGGCTATCCTAGACCCCAGGCTCGCCCTTCTTGGTTTCCTCGAGATTGCTACCCCCGACGCCCAGCTGGCGGCTAGCCTCAAGGATCCATCCGCCCTCGAGGAGGCTGCTTCACAGATCTACACCACTTTTGAGCACAAGCTCCTTCCTGGCTCCAACAGGCCCGTACAAGTCGAGCACTTGCACAACGTGCCGACGGCCAAGGGCCCCGTCGCCGCCCAGTTGGCCTACGTCCAAACTGAGCAGGGCCAGCTCAACCTCGTCTGGAGGTTCGAGGTCCCGCTCAAGGATAATGCATACGAGGCGTATGTGGATGCGAACGAGCTCGGCAGCATCAGCACTGTCGTTGATTGGGTCCACAGCATGCCGCGAAGGCACGATCAGCTCCCCCCTCTAGGGCGACCAGACTTTTCCAGCTACCCAATCGTGATCCAGAACGAGAAGGTCGCCAAGCCAGTGGAGCCCTTGTCGGAGGAGCCAGAGGAGGACAGTGAGCTGCCTCTCTACAAAGTCTTCCGATGGGGACTCAACGACCCTACCGAGGGTAGGAGGACGCTTGAGGAGGGTCTCCACTTCCAGTCCGCCTCTCCTCTTGGTTGGCACACGGTGGCTGGGAAAGGATCGCCTTTCGACTCGGCCTCTGCAGACGTCAACAGGGAGATCCGGGGCAACAATACCTTCTACAAGGATACCCGTGGCAACAATGTCTACGCTCAGTCCGACCCCACCGGGAGCGGAGAGTGGCACCAGGGCTCTATCAAGCGCCCCGCAGGAAAGCACAGCGAGGAAGAGGGAACGAGCATGCTCTTCGATTACCCTTACCCGTGGCGCAAGGCCGAGAGCAAGCACAACCCACTACCCCCCAAGACGTACGTTGACGCTGCCGTCGTCCAGCTCTTCGTCACGATCAACGAGTACCACGATCTCCTCTACGCGTACGGCTTCGATGAGCCCTCTGGCAACTTCCAGGAGCACAACTTTGGCCGAGGAGGAGAAGGCTCTGACGGAGTCATCGCTTTTGCTCAGGACGGTGCGGGAACTGACAATGCCGACTTTATGACTCCTCCGGACGGCCAGCGAGGCAGGATGAGGATGTACACGTGGGACCAGAGCACTCCATTCAGGGACGGCGACTTCGAGGCGGGTATCGTGATCCACGAGTACTCGCACGGTCTCTCGACCCGTCTCACGGGGGGACCAGCCAACTCGGGGTGCCTGGGATGGGGAGAGTCTGGCGGTATGGGCGAAGGCTGGGGCGATGCCCTCGCCTCCATCATCCGTCGGACCGGGCCCAAGAAGCAGGACTGGCCGATGGGCTCGTGGGCTTCGAACCGCGAGAAAGGGATCCGAAACTACCCATACTCCACCAACATGAGCCACAACCCAGAGACGTACGAGTACCTCGACCGTGGCGGGTATTACGGCGTCCATGCCATCGGTGAAGTCTGGGCCACAATCCTGAACGAGGTCGAGGAGAAGTTAACCAAACAGCACGGCTTCACCGAGTCGCTCTTCCCACCAGCCGTCAACTCTACCCAGGCTGAGAAGGAGCGCTTCTACCGCGACGAGTCTTCGCTCCTCCCAAGGGTCAGCAAGCGACCCGTCCCGAAGCATGGCAACACTCTGACCGTCCAGCTGATTCTGGACGGGATGAAGCTTCAGCCGTGCAGACCGGGCTTCTTCGAGGCCAGGGACGCCATCCTCGAGGCAGACCACAACCTGACCGGAGGAGAGAACAAGTGCCTGCTCTGGAAGGCCTTTGCCAAGCGAGGTCTCGGACCCAAGGCCAAGGTCTGGGGCCGAACCCCATGGGGAGGCGGCAAGAGGACCAACGACTTTAGCGTCCCCAAAGAATGCAAGCACTGAGTCTCTTGTCCTGTTTGGATTTTACATGGCGTCGTTGTAAATGTGTACTAGCCGCAATATCATCCCCCCTCCCCTCCTTCTTTTCAAAGCCCGTTATGTCCCCCAATGACGAAAGGCGCAGGTTGCCTTTCCTTTTCTTGTTCCCACACCGATCTTCTCCCACTGTCTCTCAAGCGGTGCTGCCTATTACCCAATGTCGAATCGTTGAGCCATTTTCATCACCAATGTGATCAACATCATCATCAATAACATCAACAACAACAACTACAACATGCCTTCACTGCGGCTGCAACCAGGCGCCAGAACATGGAAGAGTGTTGCAAACGTACGGCATGTTCCTGGTCGTCGTTCTTTTTTGGGAGAGGATGGCTTTCATTGCCTGGCTCCTTGTGTATCCTTTTCTGGCGCGGATGACGGTTGGGAGAAATTGCCGGCCCATTCTTCGGGGTCTTGATGAAAGCCGCCTGATTTTTCATGCAAACAGAGTTGGGATGTAAGGGTGACTCGGAAGATGGTGTGTTTCGTGGTTGGGACCGGATATCGAGTTCCAACCCAAGACCTTCCTCCCTATCCAACCCCACTTGCTCGTCAAACTTTTGCCAACCATCTTATATCCTCGGCTCCAAAGAAAATCGGAAGGCAACTTAGTCCTGAACCGCCCTCACCAACCATCTTTTCTGCCCACCCCTGGGCAACCAAAAAAAAACAACTTAAAAGGTAGAAGGGGGAAAGATAGAGATTGAGGGAGAGATACATGGAGAGACAGATAGATACATAGGAAGGAAAATGGAAGATGCCAAGAACGCTGACCTCGTATCGGGGGGAGGGGAGGAGCGTGGGATCAAGTTTGGACTGGTCTCTGTGGGCAACATGGGTGCTCCTTTGGGAGGTATTCTCACCTCTTTCGGGCACAGGGTCGCCTCGCCGCTCTCAGAGAGGTCCGAGGCGAGCAGAAGGAGGGCGCTGGACTTTGGAATCGAGGATTGCCACGATCTCGAGAGCTTGATCCGTGGTGATGGGGAAGGGGATTGGCAAGGTGGAGCAGACATCTTCCTCTCCATCCTACCACCTTCCCAAGCTGTGGACATTTGCGAGAGAGTCGCCAAGTTGAGCGAGGAAAAGGAGGAGCAGGAGGAGGAAGGGGCATTGCAAGGAGAATCGAAGAGACGGAGCAGGGAGAGGATCTTTGTGGATCTGAATGCCATCTCTCCCCAGACCTCGGAAAGGATCAAGCAGAGGATCGAGAGTGTCAAGGCAAAGGGCGGCGAGGGGGTCTGGAAGTACGTCGACGGCTCCATCATCGGTCTCCCACCACGTTGGGACGATGAGAAAGCGAAAGGAGGAGCAGAAGGGTCAGAGAGGGGTGGAAGCGGATCGCCTCCCACCTTCTGCCCGACCATCTACCTCTCTTCGCCCGACCAGGATGTGCTCGAGAGGTTGGGAGCCATTCTTTCAAAAGCTCACTGGAAGGTGCGAGTCATCCGAGCCCCTGGCGAAGATGACCAAGACGGTCAACACCAGCATCGCCGTGTTTCCTCCTCCGGCCCGAGCGGGGGTGGAGAGAGCAAGGCCTTGAAGCTATGCAACTCTGCCTTCCTCAAAGGACTGATGGGGATCGGCGCCAGCAGCGTCTTGGGTGAGTTTACCTTGTCCTTCTTCTTCCTCTTCTTTGTTCCAACTAGTCCTGACCACCTTCCCCTCCTCTCTCCCTCTTTTCAACACACGAACACACGCACACGCACGCAATTTGATGAATCCCACTAAAAAGCGGCTTGGAGCCACTCTCCATCCACAGCCGTGGCGCTGACAGAAGTGCTCAATTCGACCTACCCAGGCGTCCTGGATTTCCTGTCGGAACAGTTGCCCAACGTAGCACCAAAGTCGTACCGGTTTGGAGGCGAGATGCTCGAGATCGAAGACTTTTTCAGCTCCATGCTGACCTCCTCCGCCGCCGCCAATGGAGATGGAAGGAAGGAGGGGAGGAGGGTGGAGAGGGGAAAGGAGATTTCCCAACTCTGGAGGTCGATGGCCAGGGTGTTTGACAACATTGCAGAGATGGTCGAGGAGGAGGAGCGACAGCACCAGGATGCCGAGGAAGGAGGGCGGTTGACCACCAGGCAGGTCCTCGAGTCTTGGTCAAAGGCCGGTAGGGAAATCTTGGAAGAGTGAAGGCGTGGGGGAGTCATTACAGGGATTCTCATCCCATACATTCTCCTCTTCCTTTGTATGCTTAGAATCGGAAGGGAGGTGATGGAGAATGGAATGGAATGAATGGTCGATTCAAGAACGTCCTTCGGATGGAAGGCTGCGACACATAGCGAGAACCTTGTCAGAACCGCCTGCTTCTCCAATCTCTCCCCCTCTTTGTCTTTGTCTCTCCTCTTTGCGATGCTCTGTGGTGAGGGATCCTGATCTGGAGAGCATTTCGTTGACTGAATGCTGAAATTGGATGAGTGGTTTTTGCTCGCACCCCCGCCCTCTCCTCTCTCCAACACCAACTTGATCGCACGACACTCGACTGAAACCCAACCAACTCTCTTCTCGCCATCCTCCACTTCGAACGTGTCACTTTCATTTTCGCTTTTCTTTCCTTTTCCATCTTTTCCACCATCTTCGATCACCCCGCTTGCTTCCACCAAACCAGCATACAGTCTT
>KZ820339.1:0-13739 GCA_003144235.1 Violaceomyces palustris
GTTTTCCCCGGCAGTCTTGTTTTGTGGATGTGGAAGGGAGGGTTTTTGATTGCGGGAAAGGGGGGGGGGGGGTGGGAAGGAGAGAATGGGGAATGGTTACACGGACTAACTGGAATCCCGCATGGTTTAGTTGGGGATGAGAAAGAGGGTCGTAGGGATGCCGAATGGGGGTACGAGACATGGTTCTCTGACTTTCAAGCCAAGGCGTAAGATAGGTTCTGCCACAGCTCCCTAGCTTCTCCATCTTTTCCCTGACTGCTCAAGGAGACCTTCTCTTCCACCCTTTGCCTCAAGGTTCGTAGGGATCGGTTGAATTCTTCCTCGTACCTTCTCATCCTCCTTTCGAAACCTTGCTCCTCCTCCTCCTCCTCCTCCTCCATCACGTTCGTCATGGTCATCATCATGGTCAACGTCGTCGCGTTGTTGACGTTCTGACCAGAGTAGGAGAGGAAGGAGGAGGAGGAGGAGGAAGAGGAGGAGGAATGGCCTCCTCCCACCTTGCCCAAAAACTTTCCACTGTTCGCAAGTCTTCTTGATCTTGCTGAGCCTCCTTCGTTGGTCTTTCTTAAACCTGCACCGTCTTCGTTTTGATCCTCGGCTTGGTTTTCTCCAGCCGGGTTCCCGCGATCGGCTTGTCGTCTCTCTTGGTTCCCTCCTTCTCCTTCTCCTCCTCCTCCTTCGTCTTGGTCGTCGTCGTCATCGTCGTCGCTGTCATCCTTGGATCCTCCCATCCTTTTCCACCTCCTATCGATCTGCTTCTCCCTTCCTCTTTCTCCCTGCCTCTGCCTCTGCCTCTCCTTCCTCTCCCTTCTCCTCCTACTCCTCCTCCTGACCCTATCCGCCTCGGCACGATCCATCCTGATCCTGATCCCATCCTTCCCATTCTCCTCTCTTTCCACCACCGCCTCGTAACAACCCATCACGACCAAGGCCAGATCCATCAGATCCAGGACCACCTCCCTGATCATCTCTCCTCCCCCGTTGGCGAGTCGATCCTGAACGTTCCAGAACAACGTCGTCGGCCGCTGACGACGATCGAGGAAGCAGAGTTCAAGCATCCTCTCCAGGTGTCTCGCGTGCATCTCGATCAGTTCGTCAAAGGTCGAGACTTTTCCCATCTCTTGAACCATCATCTCGGATCGAGTCTCGATCACGTCCCTCGAGGTGAAGGTCCACATCGTGTCCAAGATCCAGATGAGCTTCCTCCTTAGAGCGTAGAAGATCTTCATCTCCCTGTCTCTCCCCAACTCCTCAGCCGCCTCCTCGAGGCTCTTTGCCATCCCTTGGTCCGTTCGACTTGACCAGGCCCGGATGGAAGAGGAGGGTAAGAGAGACTTGACCTTCGAGAGAGAGCGGCGCAACTGGAGCAGGTGGACAAACATGATCTGATAGGATTCCATCACCTCCGTGGTGAAGAGGTGCGAGAGTGGCCACGGGACCTGGTAGGAGGGTCTCACGACCGACAGAGGTCTGACCGACGAGAGGAGCTTCAGGGTCAAGTTGAGATTCGTCGGATCAGTGGTTGGGTTTGGACCGTGGCGATCTTGGCCATGTTGATGAGCGGTCTGACCACGATCTGGATCGTTCGGGAGATGGGGGAGGAAAGTGACCAGGTTGACGTCGATCCAGGCCATCCTCGCTCCTCGGGAGGTCGAGTCGTAGCCGTCATTTTCCAGGACGTCCCTGAAGGCTTGGTTGAGGTGACCGCAATCCAAGTTGCTCCCCTCCACCTCGATCCCTTTCCAGATCGCATCGCACCAAATGCTCATGTCGGCACCTTGCCTCATCAGGAAGAGGTCCTGGATCGAGTTCAGGTGACGAGGCAGATCCAGCCCACCTTCGTTCCAAGGAGCCACCAGAACGTCGTGGAGCTTCTTGCGCGAGAGGGCCATGATTGGCGATAGGTGAGACTCGAGCGTCCTGCTGAGCGACGGTTCTAACAGCGACGAGGCGAGGTGGTCTCGGACCTTGCGGTTTCTCATCCCCCCTTTGTCGGACGTCGCGTCTCGCGACTCAATCTTGAATCTAACTGGGTCAGCGTGGCGCTTCGCATCCCATGTTGCCGATGGGGGGATCTGCGCTGAGTCTTCGGTCGGAAGACGGTCCATCCTAGAGCACGTCCTGGCACGGATCTCGTGGTTTCGCTCCTGGTTCACGGAGATGCGACTGAACAAGGCCCTCCTGAGCTTGGTTCGCTGATCCGAAGCGCAAACATCCATGGCCGTCGACGATCTGCCGAGATCGCGTGGATCGGACCTGTTGAGAGCATCGTCTCCGTTCTCATCGACGGAGCAAAGGACCTGTCTCAAGCTGGTGCAAGGCTGAATTGGTAATGTGTCCATGACGCCAAGGGATCTCAAAAGTCTGACGCTCTTCCCCGCACTGAGGACCCTCTTCGAAAGGGGCAAAAGGAAGGTTGCCAGTGTCGTTGGACCAGACCCTCCTCTCGCATGTGTGTTCTTCTCGCTGAAACTTACTCCAGCTCCGGAAATAGAGCTCGGATCGGCTCTTCTCTCCCCTCTCAAAGATCGGTCGTGATCGAAGTCGATACCCATCGTCATCCAGTAGCAAATGTCCTTCCAGAAAGGGTCCGCCGCGGCGATGAAGCACTCTGTCAGATCTGCTACCAGCCTGGGGGAAGCGTGGCGATCGCTCTCGATCGCAAACGTCAGGGCCGAATGGAGCGAGTCAAGGATGAGGACGGCCTCTTGTCCTGGTTCACCTTTTAAATTCGCCTCGGAAGTGGAAGCGCCTTGCTCCTCCAATCCACCGTTCGCCTCGAGAATGCTCGAGACAAGCCTCAAGCTCTCGGTCTCCCTATCCACTCCGGCATGGAGTTTCAACAGTGTCGTCACCCTTTCCTCGGAGCCGTGCAGCGAGCGAGGCGCCCTGCTTAGCCAGCAAGCGACATCCGAGTCCCACTCTGAGCAGAATGCGCCAAACCTGTTCAAGAGCTGATCCAACGTCTCGGCAAAGGCCTCGATCGAGTTCCTGTCCGGATCACCGATCTCCTCGTTCTCGTCTTTGCTGGCCCTCTTGATGGAAGTCCTAGTCAGTCGAGAAGTGTATCCCCTCAGTTTGGACAGGAGGGTCGAGGTGCGGGCAAAAGACTCGAGCATCCCATGATATGTTGGTTCGGAGTACCGACGAAGAGCAGGCCGGAGCGCCGACCTGACGACCTCGAACCGTTTCCCCTCTCCGCCCTTTCCGGTACTTTGGAAGAGGACAGAGGGAAGCCCAAGGAGCGAGAATAAGACCTCTCTTATAGCTTGGAATTCCTCCATCTCCCCCTCATCTACCCGATCCTTGCTCCAGTATTGATTTCTCTTGACCTCGGCCAGCCGTCTTGCTCTCTCCGCCTTATTCTCCTCCCAATCCTCGCCATCCCGCCCCATATCGATCGAAATGGGTCTCAAGTGCCTGTTGCTTCCTGATGCCACGCTCGTGTTCATGGATCCGTCATCTTGACCATCGTCGCTCTCGTCACCGCTCACTCCATCGTTTCGCGCGCCATCCTGATCACTGTCGCTCCACACTGACAGTTCAGAGCCTTGGTCCTCCTCCCCTATCCATTCGGGACCATCCAAAGGTTCTTCCAGGAGGATACCTTGCCATTCCCTCTTCTCTGCCACCTTGCGATCCGAGGGGGAAAGGTAGGAGGAAAAGGATGTCCTCTCTGGATCTAAGACTGACAGGGCATGAGCTTGCGTCCTGATGTCTGGAGGCCTCGACAGTGAGAGCTGAAATGTTTGATAGCAGAAAGGAAAAGAGAAATTGGTCTCTCGATCAGCCCCTCCCCATTCCTCGACTCCCCAATGTAAAAAGCGCATATATGCATGCATGGAAGGGGAGGATAGGGAGGTGGTTGGGAATCGTTTAAGGGAGCGCATCCGGATGAAGACTCACAAGTAATTGAACCATCTCGGACACGTTTCGATCGTTGATGATCGGATCATCCACAATGATCTCCCTTGACTTTGCGGCGACCCTTGCCAGATACCCGGACTTGCTGTTCTCCAGCTGCCTATCCCTTTCCCTGTTCCTCAGAGCCTGGATCTCCCTCGCTTTCCTGGCCAGGAGGACGGACTGACGTGATGAGAATATCAAACGCGAGTACGTCAAAGTCAGGGCAGTCGAGATGCTGTGGGAAAGATTCAAGGCGTGCTTGAGAGAGAGGCTGCGGGAGTTCGAAATGGGGATCGGTTTGCGATGAAAGGTAAGAGAGCGAAGGAGCTTTCCAAGTGGGAGTGGATGAGCGAGACTGGAGAGAACTGAACTTACCCTTGAATGTACCTCTCGACGTCTCGACTGTCGGCTTCCGGGTGCGAGTAACCTTGTGCGATCTTGCGAGCCTTGTCGGAGGCGATCTTGATCTTTTCATCATGCCCTGATCCTTTTCCTTGGTTGCTGCTGGGATGGTCCTCCTGGATGTGACCCTGATGGGCGATGAGGGAGAGAGCGAGGTTTCGAAAGAGCCTCTCCCTTCCGTTTGGAGCCTCCATGTCTCTCAAACCACGTTATACGAGGGAGGGAGGTTCCCAGTCAGAGAGGTGATGGTGGCTGGCCAAGGTGCGGGACGAGTGTGACCCGTCTCTCGAGTGAAGTGTAAGGATGAAGCATTCAGAACCGTGACTGTGACAATGGCGGTGATTGTGACGTACGGTGACCCTTCACCTTTATTAACCAACCCCCCTCCCCCCCCCGCGGTCACAATCATTATTGTGATTATTGTGATTGTGAGAGTGTCAGTGTTGCTCTCTGCCGCGACTCGCGAGTGGCTATGCGAACTTTACGCGTGCTTCAGAGATCGTGATCTGGATTCGAATCGGGGAGCCCGACAGAGATGGGAAAGGTGATCGAAGGTCACGCTGTGAGTGGATTCGAGGTCGAATCATCATCAATGAAGTAACAATTTGCATCTTGCTGTTTATTGGGATTGGCCGAGTGACCGAACCTTGGGTGGGTGGGATCCCTCGCTTGAACCTTGCGCACAACCCGAGCCCCCTCCTCGCCGAGGAACGAGTTTCTCGGGGCTCGAAGAGGCAAGGCACGGAGGAAGCCGAGTGGGTGGTGGTCACTGGTGAACGAGTGAGAGGGAGAGGCTGGAGAGCGGACAGAGGGAGAAAGAGAGAGAGAAAGAAAGGGGGAGGAGGGAAAAAATAAAGGGAGAGAGGGTTGAAGAGCTAATGCAGGCCTTTTCGCGCTTTGCGCCTCGGCCTTCTCCGTGGGTTCAGATTTTGCGGGGTCTTGTGAGGGTCGGGATTACACAAGTGAAAAAAGAAAAAATAGAAAAAACATACATTCATTTATTGATCTTGGAACAGAAAAATAGGACCAAGTGCGAGAGGAGGGAAGGCTTTACAAGTCGCAAGGGTTCCTCCTGTGAACTCGCACTACATGGGAACGACTTGCTAAAAAGAAATCTGGTGTTGAGGGGAGGGGAGGGGAAGGGAAGGGAAGGGAAGGGAAGGGGGAAATCCGAAAGACATTACTTCACACGCACCTTGGCTTGGATTTGCAAGCGCTTGCATTGGTCGGCAGCTTATCATTTGCAGTGGTTGGGTGACCCTCGAGATACGGATCGGACGACTGTAGTAGTATTCACCTGTCGTGAGCATGTCCTCAGGTTTTCCTTCGCTTTGACTCTTCACACACACACACACACACACACAACTCTCCCGCTACTTTCCCCTCTGGCCCTCTGGGATCCGTACGAACGATCACATGAGGAAGAGTCTGTTGAACCGGATATCCTTATTATTACGACAGTAGCATCCCGATCCCACTTGCTCCCACGTAAACGACGACCAACACCTGGACCACCCAACCAACCGCTGAACACACACACACACACACACACACACACACACACACATTAAGCGTGTGAAGAGGTGCGAGTAAACACACCCAAAGCACACCCTCGGCTCTGACTCTCGAGCTTCATAAGGTCTCCAAGCAGCGCGGAGCAAGGTCAGTCGCAATGGGGCTTTGAGCTGGCAGCAAAGCCTTTTCATGGCGAGTGGGCAGAGGAGCTACAGAGATGCAGCTTTGGATGGTGCACCTCACCTCTCCTTGACATTTAAAACACATCCACTTACAATTTTCCTCCCATTCCCCCCAAACCCCCTTATCCTCCCTCCCTCCTTCCCTCCCTGGCTCCCTCACCCTCACCCTCACCCTTACCCTTGCCCCTTCCCATCCGCAACCGTTTCGCCTCGTTGCCTCCCTCCTCCCTTCAGTCCATACCCTTCGGCACCGTCTCTGACCACACCGACGCCCACAGCCAAGGTCAGATTCTATCATAAGCGTTCGTGCGCTGCTCCTTCTACTTTCTTCGGACCCCTGCCAAAGGCACCCAACCGTCTCTACCCACGCACACCCTCGATCCGTCATCAAGAAGAAGCTTTCGAGGGGAATAGACCAGACATACATACAATCCTTACGGATAAGGGCAATACCCCCGGCCGGACAAAGCACCACGATCGAGTTCGAAAGATAAGATACAGCTGTAGAACAAAGCCAAGAGGGAGAGAGATCGAAGAAAGCGATCGCGCGACCGGGGAATAGAAATAAAACAAGGTTTAGCTGAATCAAAGTTGACAATCAAGGCCGATGTCCACAGCCACACGAGCCAACCCTTACATCGAGGTCGAGGGTTTCAAGGTGCCCTCCTCCTTCTCCCCCAGCTCCAAGCTCGTTTTCACCCTCAACCGAACCAGATACCAGCTCAGCCCTGCCAGAGGGGATGATATCGACCTAACTCTCCTCGAGTTCGTCAGGAGCAAGGGCTTCACTGGCACGAAGCTGGGCTGCGGAGAGGGAGGCTGCGGTGCCTGCACTGTCGTTGTCGGAAAGCATGACAATCGCCCCTCTTCTTCTTCCTCTTCCTCCAACAAGGCCCCTTACAGGTACAAGTCGGTCAACGCCTGTCTCCTTCCCCTCATCGCCGTCCACGGTTGCCATGTCCTGACCGTTGAGGGGATCGGCTCCTCCGAGGATCCACACCCGATCCAAGAGCGTATCGGCAAGCTCTTCGGATCCCAGTGCGGCTTCTGCACCCCGGGAATCGTCATGTCGCTCTACGCCACAGTCAGGAATGGGTACGGCCACCTGACCGAGGAGGAGATTGAGCATAGCTTGGACGGCTGCCTCTGCAGGTGCACCGGCTACAGGCCCATCCTAGACGCCGCCAAGACGTTCGCCACCGTCAAGTCTTCGACATCGTCGGACGCTAGCTCCACGGACAGCAGCAGCCAGAGCGAGTTGCAGACCCCTTCAGATGAGGGACAAGACCCACTCATCGACCTCGCGACTCGTATCTCTTGCCCTAAGGGAGCCGACTGCTGCCAGGTCAAGGGCACTAGCGATGGCAAAGCAGGTTGTGCTTCGTCCTCAACGAACGCTGCGGCTCCCCATTCGACGGGAGTGGATCTGTCAACGTTGAAGGCCTACGAGCCAGGAACCGAGATCATTTTCCCCCCTTACCTCTCCAAGCCTTCCTACGACAAGCAGGATCTCATCTTCGTGGAAGAAAAGCCCGAAGTCGGTGAAGACTTGGAAGCGGAAGAGGTCGAAGGTGGAAATGTCGCGACAGGAGGCACCGGAAGGGAACCCGCGGCAAGGCAGGTCTGGATCCGACCGGGATCGCTGGAAACCCTTGTCGAATGTATGAAGCTGTACAATGGCGCAGGAGCAAAGATCAGGAGTGGCAACACCGAGACCGGGATCGAGGTCAAGTTCAAGCATATGCGCTACAACGTGTCCATCTTCGTGTCGGACCACCTCGAGGAGCTTGCGTTCTACAGGTCGACACCTGAGGGCATCACCATCGGGGCCAACCTCGCCCTCACCGACGTGGCGACCAACCTCAAGAAAGACAGCAACAAGGACGAGTACCCAGTCCAGGTTCGGAAGGCGATCTTGGAGAACCTTGGCTACTTTGCAAGCAATCAGATCCGTAACGTCGCCACCCTCGCCGGCAACATTGCGACCGCATCCCCGATCTCGGATCTCAACCCAGTCTGGGTCGCCCTCGGCGCTGAACTCTACTTCATCGATCCTTCATCCGATTCCAGACAGGAGCAGTCGGTCAACATGAGGAACTTTTTCCTTGGCTACAGAAAAACTGCGCTACCGCAGGGCGCCATCCTGACAAGACTCTTTGTCCCTACCGTTCAAGAGCCTGCCGAGAAGGAGAGGTCGTTCGTTCAGGCGTTCAAACAAGCCAAGAGGAAGGATGATGACATCGCCATCGTCAACGGATGCCTCAGGATGACGGTCGCTGCTGACGGAGTCATCACCGATGCGCACCTCGCCTACGGCGGCATGGGCCCGACAACGATGCAGAGCAAGCAGACGGAAGCCTTCCTGGTCGGACAGCGACTGAGCGATCCCGGCACTCTCAACATGGCCTTGGAGCTCCTCTCAACTTCCGATTTCCCGCTCTCGTTCGGTGTTCCCGGAGGGATGCCAGTCTTCCGAAAAAGTCTTGCGCTAGGCTTCCTCGCACGTTTCTGGGGCAGGATCACCAAGCAACTTTCGCTTGAATTCAGCTCTGAAACCGTTCCTTCGCTGGAGGAGCTAGCCGAGGCCCACCTCGAGAGGGGGGTCACGAAAGGATCCCAAGACTTTGAGGACGTGGCTGTCAAGCAACCGTCTGGTTCCTCGGTCCCCCACCTTTCCGCGATGAAGCAGGTCACCGGAGAGGCCATCTACATCGATGACATGCCGCCCGTGGCCGACGAGCTCTACGGCGCCCTGGTCCAGTCCACCAGGGCCCACGCCAAGCTGATCAAGGTCGATCCGAGCGAGGCGTTGAAGATGGAAGGTGTCGTCGACTACATCTCGGCAAAGGATATCCCGGAGGGGGGCTCCAACATTTGGTGCCCGCCTGCCATGGACGACGTGTTCTTCGCAGAGGGTGAAGTGCACACCGTGGGCCAAGTGATCGGAGTCATCGTCGCCGAGAACAAGAGGCTCGCCCAAGCAGCTGCCCGTGCCGTCAAGATCGAATACGAGGACCTGCCTCACATCCTGTCGATCGACGAGGCGATAGAGGCGCAGAGCTTCTTCAAGGCGAGGCCAGTGATCCACCACGGCGTGTCGCCAGACCACGGCTGGGACGAGTACGAACACGTGCTCGAAGGGGAGACCCGGATGGGCGGTCAGGAACACTTTTACCTAGAGACCAACGCATGCCTGATCGTTCCCGGAAAGGAGGACAACGAGATCGAGGTCTTCTCTTCCACCCAAAACCCTTCCGAGACCCAAGTCTTCTGCGCATCCATCCTCGGCATCCCCAACAACAGGGTCATCACGAGGGTCAAGAGGCTTGGGGGAGGCTTCGGTGGCAAGGAGTCGAGGACCATCTCGCTCGCGGCTCCGATGACGCTGGCCGCGTACAAGCTCAAGAGGCCAGTCAGGTGCATGCTCGACAGGGACGAAGACATGCTCCTCTCCGGCCAGAGGCACCCGTTCCAGTCGCGATGGAAGATCGCCTTCTCGTCCTCCGGCAAGCTGCTCCGCCTCGACGCTAAGGTCTACAACAACGGTGGTTGGTCGCAAGACCTCAGCCAGGCCGTCCTGGAGAGAGCCATGTTCCACATCGACAACTGCTACAACATCCCCGACCTTCGGGTCGCTGGTTTCATCTGCAAGACCAACACCATGTCGAACACGGCCTTCCGAGGATTTGGCGGACCTCAGGGCATGTTCATCTGCGAAGACTTTATGGTGAAGGTTGCCGACAAGCTCGGAATGCAGGTCGAGACCCTTCGGGAGATGAACATGTACAAGGAAGGAGAGGAGACGCACTTCAATGTGAGTTGGGGCGAAGTTCGCATCCAACCTCTTGGTAGCTTATCATCCAAACAACTGACCACGGTTTCGCACGAAACCCACTTCCAAACCCCAATCGCCAAACCCCCTCCCCCCCTTCCTTTCGTTCTCCCTACCCTCGCTCCTCCCTCTTTCTCCCTTCTCGGAAAACAACAGCAAAAGCTGATCGATTGGAACGTCCCCACGCTGTGGCAGCAGATCAAGACTTCGGCCGAATACGAAAAGCGCCGAGCCGAAGTGGATGCGTTCAACGCCTCGCACCGGTGGAAGAAGCGAGGGCTGTCGATGATCCCGACCAAGTTTGGCATCTCGTTCACCGCCATCTTCCTCAACCAGGCGTCGGCGCTCATCCACGTCTACCACCACGACGGTAGCGTGCTCTTCTCGCACGGCGGCACCGAGATGGGACAGGGACTGCACACCAAAATGGCGCAGTTGGTCGCCACCGAGCTCAACATCCCACTCGGTATGGTCCACCTGATGGAGACCAGCACGTTGACCGCGGCCAACACGTCACCGACGGCAGCTTCGGCCTCGTCCGACCTGAACGGTATGGCGCTCAAGCACGCTTGCGACCAGCTCAACCAGAGGCTGGCGCCTTTCCGAAAGGAAGGTGGGAAGGAGGCTTGGGCCAAGGCGGTGCACGACGCCTACTTCAACCGGGTCTCGCTCTCGGCGGTGGGCCACTACAAGACACCTGACATTGGGTACTCGTGGGAGACGGGTCGAGGCGACCCCTTCTTCTACTTTACGCAGGGGACGGCGGTGTCGGAGGTCGAGGTGGACACGTTGACGGGCGACCACCGGATCGTGAGGGCCGACATCCACATGGACATCGGCAGGTCGATCAACCCCTCGATCGACGTCGGGCAGATCGAGGGGGCCTTCACCCAAGGCTACGGGCTGACGACGATGGAGGAGACGCTCTTCCTCAACAACGGTCAGCTCGCGACGCGAGGACCGGGCAACTACAAGATCCCGGCCTTCCTCGACACGCCGGAGGACATGAGGATCTCGTTCCTCAAGGGACCGGAGAGGAAGATGGAAGGGCTCCGAACCATCCAGACCTCCAAGGGGGTGGGCGAACCTCCCCTCTTCCTCGGTTCGAGCGTCTTTTTCGCTCTGAGGGATGCGATCAAGAGCGCCAGGCGGCAGAACAGGCTGGAGGAGGAGGAGGTCTTCGTCCTCGACTCGCCCGCCACGGCCGAGAGGATCAGGACGGCCTGCGAGGACCCGATCGTCAGGTTGGCGTCCAAGGGGACCGAGAGGAAACCTGGCGAGAAGGGCTTTTTCGTCTCCATCTTCTGAGCGTGAGGGAAGATCGGCGATCGATCCCATTCCCAGAGTCGGTCATCCTTGGCATCGGCATCCTCCACCGCCTCTTGTCTCTGTATCTTTTTCCTGCCTCTTTCTGCCTTTTCTTTCACCTTATCTTCCCCTTTTTTCACTCTTGCATCTTCTGGTGTGTTCACCTCTTGTAAATCTCATTTCCTTCCTTCCCTTGTCTGGGTAAAGCGCATCACGTAAACCTCCCAAGCGCTGGATGCGAGCGAGATGGGAACGCGGGCGGAGTTTGATGGGGGGGGGGGGGTTGTGTGGCAGGAAAGCCCAGTTGCAGAATAGAATCGGGTCCCAAGTGAAGCGTGGGTGGCTCTACAGGAGGTTGCTTTTCTAATCGGACATTAGGATTCACGGAGCTTATCGAGACACGCACCATGACCTCAGAGATTGCTAAAAAAAGGGGATGAGGAATCGAAGAAGTGCAAGACACGCAGGGAGAGGCCAAGGTTGGTAATCCCCCAAAGGAGGGACTTTGTAAGGGTGAATGAAAAACCCCCTTCCCCCCCCACGCAAGTGCCAAGAGTGGAGGTTCGATCAGAAGGAGGGGATGTTGACAAGGGACGGATTCTGCCCCCCCTCCCCAACCTAGAACGATTTCGCTCTTCTTTCGCTGCTTCCTCTCTGAGTCCGTGTGGTGTAAGAGGAAGGAGGGCCAAGAGAAATCCCCCCTTCCCCCTCCCCCCTCCTCTCTCTTCGAATGGAGGACGT
The DNA here is from genome assembly GCA_003144235.1 of Violaceomyces palustris. Lineage (NCBI taxonomy): Eukaryota > Fungi > Basidiomycota > Ustilaginomycetes > Violaceomycetales > Violaceomycetaceae > Violaceomyces > Violaceomyces palustris. Next base: position 11,887 of record KZ820339.1, read on the forward strand.
AAAAGCCAAGGGTGGGTAGGAGGAGGGGGGGAAAGGGTTGTTCGGACCATTCGAGAAGAGGAGAGAGGAAGCAAACCCCCCCCCCCCCCCCCCCCCCCTCTCCCCCCCCCCACTCGCACACCTGCCCAACATTGGCTGAGCTCGTGATCGTAACAGTGGAGAGATGAGATCGATCCCCCCCTTTCCCCCTCACGATCTCCTTTGCCTCCCTTGGAACAGATGGTGTGAGTGTGACTGAGGAATCTCTCCCCTGTCCCCCCACAAGTCACACACTCCTCGTTCTCTAAACCTAAACTCTCTTTTGGTGTGGGTTTTCCTTTCGATAGCGCGTCGTTCGGTCTACCGTGGATGATTGGTCTAGTGTGGACGTGCCAGTCCCCCTTCCCTCTCCCCTTCCCTCTCACCTACACTAGCATACACACACCTACCTACCTACCTACCTCTCCAACCAAACCATCTCCCCCTCTCTCTCCCTCGTCCCAAACGCAAACACACACCATCCAAGGTGCATTCCTTCATCATCGAACCAAAGGAACTCCTTCCTTCCCCTTCCTTCCCCATCAAAAGAGTAGAACTAGAACTAGAACGGACGGACGCAAAGGAGCCCAAAGTTCCCCCGATCGTTTCCATCACCATCCACTTCTCCCTTCCGACTCTTAACCCCTGCAATCCCCCCTCGAAAGGGAAATCAACCCCCCGCGGAAGCCAAGGTTTCGGAGGAATAGAAAGGAGGGAAAAGGAAGAAGAAGAAAGAAGAAGAAGAAGAAAATGTCAAAACTCCTAAGGAACGGAATCCCAAGGAAGGAGAACGGAAAGATCGATTGGACCCCAAGGCTTCATCACGGTTTCACCCTCTTCATCGTCCTCTGCGGCTTCCTCTTCCCTCCCCTGGCGGTGGCGGTTCGGTTCGGTCTAGGGAAGGATTTCTTCATCAACCTCATCCTGACCTTGTCCACCTACATCCTGGGTCACCTTCACAACTGGTTCATACAGAATGTGAGGAACAACGACGGGAGAGCCAGGACTCCCAAGTGGGCATTACGGTACGGTCTGGTGGACGACACTCCTGCCAAGAAGTTGGCGAAGAAGAGGCAGTGGACCTCGAGGTACAACGATCGATTGCCCAGTAGGACGCTGTACGACGACGATGGGAACCCTCACGTCATCGATCACGACGGGAGGGAGGAGGAGGTTGGATCGATCCGAGGTGGAGAACAAGGTCGTCAGAGTCGGCTGGTCGAACCGGACGTCTTCTTCGACGACCAAGACCAGCAACAGGTTTCCGAGGCGGAAAGCAGTCAGAGAAGGAAGAGGAACGAAGCCTCCCTCAACAAGAGGATCAGCCGAACCCCGGACATCTCTTCCCCAAAGTCCAAGGTCAAATCCATCTTCTCCGGAAAGAGGGTCTCGAACCAACCTGAGGAGGAGGTGGAAGAGCCTTGGCGATACAACGGGGGGAAACAACCCCAAGGCATCCCACCTTCCCAACCGATCGGGAGGCGAAGGGAGACGTCCTCTCCCTCGTTCGAAGACTCTGGTCAACCCAGAGCGAGAGAGAGGAGCAACTCCCCCCCACGTAGGCAACCCTCCAACAACGTCGACGTCATGGACCTCGACCACCAGTTCTGAAAGAAACCCTCCCCTCCTTTCCGTTTTGAAAACGGGAAACCCCACCAAGACCGATCGGGTTCTTTCTTCCCTTGCAATCTGTACATACTCCACAACTGACGATATCCCCCCCCCCCCCCCCTTTTCCCTGAACTACCAAAAGAGGGCCATTTTCCTCTTCTTCTTCCTGTTCCCACAATCAACAAGTGAGGGTTTTGTATGCATTTGGGGTTTTCTAGAGTTTG
>KZ820340.1:0-13676 GCA_003144235.1 Violaceomyces palustris
AAAAAAAAAAAAAAAAAAAAAAGAGGAAGAAAAAAAAACTGATTATTCATTCTGCCTCTCCTCGCTCTCCCTTCCCCATTCCTCGTTCGTAGGAATTCCTCCTCTTCCTCCTTCCTCTGGTGAGACCGAGGAGGCTGTTGAGAAGGCTCACCAGGCTTGGGACGCATCCAAACCTACTTCTACTACTGACGAGCCTCCTGCCTAGCTTCATCACCAGGAGGATCGGCATTCACCGCGATCCATCGAACGGAAGGTCGCTCCTTGGATCCAACCAAGGGGTAGCCTTGAAGAAGGAGAAGGAGGTGGAGAGGAGAGGGAAGTACTGGAACCTAGGCGAAGAGTTCTGCGCCATCTGCTTGGAGAGGTCGGAGAGGAAGATGTCCATCCCCACCTCGTTCTCCTCTAGCCAAGGGGAGAAGAAAGCGCTACTGGAGGAGTGCTTGACCCACAACCCTTACAGACTTTTGGGGTGCGGTCACAGGTACTGCTATTACTGCATCGGAACCAAGCTGTTGGACGAGGAGATGGAGGATCGATTGGTAGGTGGAGGTGGGAACGCTTGGGAGGAAGAAGGGTGGGAATGCCTCAGGTGTACCAAAAAGTCCAGGGCGGCGGTTAGGGTTGAGGTGGATGAACTGGTAGAGGGGTATGGAGAGGTAAGGGAGGAGGAGGAGGGAGATGAGGATGATGATGATGAGGAGGAGGAGGAGGAGGAGGAGGAGGAAAAAGGAAGAAACTCGATCCAAAAGCTCGAGCGGTGACCCTCCATCGGTCCAAGGGGGGGGAGAAGGTGAAATCTCGTCACTACGAAGGGCCAAAGGGGGCGAAACGGGAATCGGGAATCACAGAGAGTTCAGAAGGGGAAGTCGAAGAAGACACGAGTTGTTGTTGTTGTTGTTGTTTTTTTTTTTTTTTTTTTGGAAAGAATCCCCTCAATTCCCAACAAGGTTTTCGAGTTACCAACCTCCCTCCTTGTTCACTTCTTGTTCTACGCCCTTTTTCCCACTCGAAGAGAAGACACCCATCCATCCACCGGAGTAAAGGAACCCCTCCACCTCCTCGCTCCCCTTCTCCGATTCCAGAGGAAAAGCTACCTTTCACAAAGATCCTGTCTCTTTTTTTCACTCTCATCGAGTTCGAAAAAAAGGGGGTGGGGGGTACGACCTTCGGAAAATAGAGATCGATGAAGAAAAAAAAAAAAAAAAAGATCACTCCAAGTCTCTTCGACTCTGGATCTTGGAGAGTTTCTTCGACCTCCAAGACTTGATCCCCTTCTCGAACGTCGAGAGGTCCGTCCCTGATGCTCCGATTTGGACAAAGTGGACCCCTAGTTTGGTCGAGACTTCGGCTGGGGAGGAGTTGGGCCGATCAGGATTTGGGAAATGGACGAGTGCGAAGATGGGGGGGATTGAAAAGGTGAGATGGTGGGCAGACGAAAGCTGGGATTCCAAGGTGTTGAAGGTGAAGAAAAGGTGGGGAAGGGTTGAAGGGGAAAGGCTGGAGAGGGGGGGGGGGGGGGGGGGGGGGAGGGTTGACGGGGGAGGGGGGTTTCTCACCATTTCTAGATTCGTCATCGAAAAAGACTGTGTGTGGTTTTCGGAGAGGTTCAGAAGAAATGGGATCGTTGATCAAGGCTCCGCTCTTTCTTGGGGGGGGGCCAATCGATTGCCCAACGAAGAGAGGAGGGCCGCGCCTCCCCCAACCTCGGAAGGCGAGCTTTCGAAATTGTCGGATACCTTTTGCTGGAGGTAGAGGAGGCCGGGGGATAAGGGGGGGGGGGGTTTGGATTCATCTCAACTCACTCATATCTTCGTACTCGACTCCGGAATCCTTCTGGATCTGCTTGAAGTGGGCGATCTTTGAACCTGGGTAGATTTCCTGGTAATCGAAGAGGGCTTTTGGGGGGAAGGGGAAGGGAGGGGGGGCATAGAGAGAGAGAGAAACCCCATGGAGAGGGAGGGGTTTTCGTTTGAACTCCTGAAGGAATGGATGGTCGGGGGGGGTGTTCAGGGAAGGAGAATTTGGGAGGAACCCCACTCACAGATCGATTTCACCAACTTGATCCTTTCCTCTTCCCCTTTCCCATCATCCCCTTCGCTGGACCTGTAGTGGTTCTCATCCACGAGTACAAGACCGTTGAGAGCTTGCCTCGCAACGTTGGGAGCGCAAGTTCTTGATGCGGCGGCGATCTCGATCTTGTTCCTCTTGAGGTAGAAGAGGATCGCTCTTTTTGTTTCAGGGTCCAGACCGAATCGATCGATCCGACGATTTCATTTGATCCATGGTTACGGTGGGGTCACGAAGGAAGGGGAGGAGAGAGGGAGGGGGGGGTTGGGGGGGGGTTAAGGTTTGACTCCAATGAAGAATAGAAGAACTTCGGCACTCGAACGAAGATCGCCACTCGCCCTGATTCAAGGAGACCAAGGAAGAGGGGGAAAAGGGGTGGTAGAGGGGTGGTCGAGATTGGTTCGGACAGGCCGACCCAACCCAACCAAGAAAGACTCACGGAACATGAGGGTAGAACCTCAGAGACTGAAGGTTGGAGTCTACGACGGTGTTGATCGCCTCCCCCTTCCTCTTCAAGGGAGGGTCGACGTGAGTGTCGACCCAAGCTGGCCAAAGGGTGTAGTCCAGATCAAAGACGGCCAGTTTGGGCATCAGATGCTCCCCTCCTTCGTTCAACGAGTCTAGAGATCTCCATATCGATCTGCTCTTGGAGAGGTGGTGTTCGATCTCTTCCGATCCTAGCCCTTTGGAAGGAGAGTTGGAGGGTTTCTTGGTTCGGACCATGGGAGAAGCGGTGGATTTCCCTTGACGTGGGTGAGAATCCTCAACTTCCCTCCCCTCTTCTGTTGTTCTATTGACCAGTATGAAGATCACAAAACCTCTCGTCCTTTAACCTTCCCCTTTCTCTAATCTTTCCGACTTGAGTCAAATGTTCTTCCTCGATGTCAGTTTTTTTTATTTTTATTTTTTTGGATTTTCTTTTCGTCGCTTTCGTTCCTGTCTATCTTGAGAATGTTGAGTGGCGGGGTGGGGGGAGGGGGATCCCACGGTCAAGTTCGACTCGCTGGTAGGGTGGAAGACAGTGAGGAAAAGGTATGGATTTGCTCTCTCTACTTGGACACCTGTTGACGAAAGGTCGGGCAGAGGAAAGGAGGAGGGTCCGAGAGGGAGAGAAGGAGAGATAAAGGCACAGGGAGAGGAAGTTCTTGCCCAAAATTTGACAGGGTGGCCCCCCGCCCCCAACCACAACCTTTGTGGAGGGGGGGGGGGGGGGAAAAAAAAAAAAACAATCCATCACACACGTTTACATAAGCACGGAGAGGAACTTCCCGGTTCGAGGTTACTTGGCCCTAACCATCTCGCTCTACCCTCCCTTTTCTCTATCCAAACATCTGATAGGCATGGTCGACCAGCTGACTCGTAAATCTGTTCACGATTATCTTTTTCTCTCCCACCTCTCAGGTGCAGCTCCCAAGATGGAGTGATCAAGTGGTGCCCGAGGGTAGTGGGAGTCTGGCGAGTGGGAGTCAGACATGGAAGGAAACGGCCCCGACAAGGTCAAGGTTGGAAAGGAAGCAGGGTTGGATCGATTTTAAACACCCGCACCAAAGCATGGGAGACTCCCCAACCCGCCGATTCGAGCAGTTGTCTGTTTTATTTTTTTTCCCAAAATGCACGGAAGCTTTTTTCCTCCCTCCCAAGATCAGATCAAGGAGGCAACCGTCCCAGCGCCGCCGGAGATAGTCCTCGAGATTCTGGAGTTGATCTCAAGCACTTTGCTCCTCGCCTCGGAGAGGAGGCTCGCCTCATTGGCCAGCATAGCCTCGACCTTTCTAAGCTGGGCGCTCCCCAGCCTTTGGTTTGGATGCCAAGGTGCACCGCCATCTTCCTCGGACGAGGAGGAGGGTTCCGCAGACCTCCTTTTGCACTCTTCCGCTAGAGCCTGAAGGGATGGTCGAAGGAGCGAGAGTTGATGGGCGAGCTGAGGGCGAATGGGTTGGGGGTTGGGAAGGAGGCAAGCCCAAGGTTCGAATGTCAGTCGCGGTAAAGGGAATCCCACTTGTCTTTAGCACACGGAAAGGCAGGAAGGGTATTGTCTAACCCCCTACCCCTTCCGGGTCAAGGGTCAGATGAGAGGATCCCCCACACTCACCTGATCAGCTTTGGCGGTTAGACCCTTCTTCCTAGCGATCTGCTCCTCTTCATCGCCTCCCTCTCCCCTGATCCCGACGTCAGCAGCGATCCTGGCGAGTTCGTCGAACCACCTCTTCTCGTAGACGCTGAGCGAGGGCTGGTGGTGGTCCATCAACCTCTGCAGCGTCCTGTCCGTCCTTGCCACCAGAAGCCTCTGCGTCTCCCCGACCCTCTTCAGCCTGCTCTCCAACTCTTCCTTTTTCGAAGCTCCCACCCCATTCATGGGTTGGGTGGTCGAGGCGCCGAGCAGAACTTCGGTCCTCTTTCGGATCATGTCCAGCCTCTCCAACATTCTCCCCATCTCCCTCACTTGAAGGTCAAGCCTGGCCTGGACAGTGTTGCCGGCCTTGACCACGTCCCTGATCTCGGTCCTGAATCCTTCCACCGTCTTGCCAAGACCGCGGAGCGTTTCCGGGGTGATGACGATCTCCGACGACGATTTGGCTGAGGATAGACCAGCCCTTCTCGGTTGCGAAGGCAGGGAGTTGAGGGAGCCGCTCCTGTCAAAGAGCGGTGGCGGATTGAAAGGGGGTCCGTCACCGAGAAGTGAGACGTACGGCTTGGAAGCGCTGCTAGCCGTCGACTCCTCGCCCAGCTTGGCGACACTCGGTAACCCGAGGGGAAGAAGATCATCCACCTGTATCCTCAGACTCAGCTCCATGGCCACAAGCTGAAGGTCGCTTGTCACGGCGAGCAGCGAATAGGAGAGGTAAACGTCCGAGAGGATGCAGATCGAGGTGATCGGATTGAGGACGTCCGAATCCACCTGCCCCGTCTCGGGCCCGGATGACGTCTGAACGATCCATGCAACCTCGCTGGGTTGTCCTTGATGAAGGACTTTGGTGAGGGCCGACTCCCTGCTCTGGCTCTCGGATGCATTGTAAGCGGCGGGCCCCAAGGCGCTGGATCTCTTCTCCTCGATCTCGTCCTCGGAAGGTAGGGAGATGGCCTCGAGCAACTTTTTCGACCACTTGCTCATACTCAGGCAGTGGGCTCCGAGCGAATGGTAGATGTAGATCGTGTCCGAGTAGAGGGGGTCTCTCACAATCGAGGGTCGGAATGCGGAAGACTGCTTCAAGAGAAGTTCCGAAGCGGCGCTTTGGGCGATCCGGGGCGTCCGGTTTTCCGCCAAGGTGCTCAAGAGTCCGAGGTCGATGGTCTCGTAGACGAGCAGGGTGGGCAGCGAGGAGGCGGGGACCTCGGAGGTTCCTCGGATGTAGGAAGAATCATCCAGATCGTCCTCCGTATCCGAGAACGCGTATCTATTCGACCTATGCTTTGCGGCAGGCTCCGCCTTCTTCCCCCTGGACGAGACCGTTCCCCACCTGGCGTCCACGGTGTCGAGCAGTAGGCCGATGTCCACCCTGCCGTCATGACCGACGATAGTCAAAGCACCCAGACCGGGGCCAGAGACCTCACCACCACCAAGACTTCCGCTGGTCAGCCAGGACCAGGAAAGGTCGCATGAGGCACTCTCACACTCGTCGCAGAGTTCGACAGGTGCGGGGCGCAGCAGGAAAGGGCCCTGGGACGTTGGGACGTGTTTTCCTGCTGATGTGCCAGCGGATGGATTCGAAACAGACCAAGAGGGCGGGTGCAGCCTTAAAGGTACGTCCTGAACGTCGTCGTAACCTTCTACATCTTGAATTTGACCAGGCCCCTGACTCTGCTCCATGCCACCAAGCGGCTCCGAGAGTCGGTCCAGGTCCATGGTGGAGGTTGATCGGGCTCTGCTTGCTACCTCGCTCATGGGTCTTGGAGTGACCGATGAGCGTGACCTCTGTGCGGCGTGTTCGGAAGTCTTGTCGCTGACTTGCTTGAGCAAGGAGCTTAGGTAGCGAAGCTGGAGCTCGTTGGTAGATCCTTCGCCTGCCTCGTCCGGATCGCTGGCAGATGCTACTTTGAAGGATGTGAGGCGAGACAGAGTGTGGATGTAGGAGGGTGGGATTATGCTGCGAGTGCAAGGGGGAGAGAATTTTGTAAAAAAAGAGAGAGAGAGAGAGAGAGAGAGAGAGAGAGAGAGAGAGAGAGAGGAAGAATAAGGTTAGGGAGGCAAGCAGAGGTAGATTTCTTCGACCAATCCAAAGTCCCTGTAGCAGGGTCTCGCCTGATCCTATTTGATCCACGCATCGGAAGATCTCTCTAAACTCACGAGTTTCTGGGCATGAGGGGGCAGATGGCATAGATGTCTCCATTCCTCATCAGTCCGAAGACGGTGAAGCTGGACCAATCCGCGGCGCCTTGCTGCGTCTTGGCCTTAGAGGTGGGAGGAGGCGCATGATCCTCCCTTGTCTGGAGCGCGGTAGGCGAGCCGCTGGTGGTAGCGCCAGCCGGGAAACAGAGGGTGAAGCTGACAGCCACTTTGGAGTCGTCATCGTCAGCGGTGAGGCAGAAAGCTGCGCCGTGATGCCTACTACTGGCTGGAGGCGAGAAATCGGCCCTCGAGTGCTTGCCCGGCGTGGAGCGCATAGAGGCAGCGAGGGAGGCGGCAGTCGGAGTGGCGGATCGGGACCTGGATGCCCTTTGATGGTATGATGAGGAGGAATGGCCCGAGTAGGGCTGGTTGGGACGCTGGGGAAGGAAGGAGACCGACTGCTGAGGCTCCTCGGTATCCCTGGCGACGTCGTACTCCCTCAAGGTACCGTCTTGGGTGAGGACGAGAAGGCTGGTGCCACCCTCTCCCCAAGGATGCCACTGGACTTTGGCGATGGCCGAGGTGGCATGGTCAGAGTGGTAGTAAGGGCCGACGGGCGCGGAGCGGACCTGGATGTCAGAGCCGACGTGCTTCGAGTAGCCGGACCTTGGGAGGACGAGGATGGAGAGGCGCTGGTCTCCCACAATGGCTAGGAGCTTTCCGGTGGGGTTGACAGAGATGTGCCGAACTTTGAAGTCTAGGTGAGATGGCTGAGAGGGGGTGAGGACCTTGTAGTAGGTCTGGTGGGAGGAGGAGGAGGAGGAGGCCGAGGCCGAGGCCTTCGCGTCGATCAGGGAGGCGATTCGGATCTGGTTGGTGGCGGGTTGGCAGAGGAGGAGGTCGGTGTTCCTGATGGCGAGTAGGCTTGGGTTGGTGGAGCCAGCGGGAAAGTGATCTGGTTGGAGGTTGAGGCTGACATCGGCGTGATCAGGGTGTGGATGGAGAGGCTGGGCCTGGGAGAAGATGGAGTGCTTCTCCAAGGTCGAGAGCCATTGCGGGTCGGTCAGGGTGGGATCGGGGGATTGAGGGTAGCCGGAGAAAGGAGGATGTATGCTGACCATCTCTTCGAACGAAACGAAACTCGAGCGAGGCGAGATGACGGGAGAGCGTGGCGATGCGATCTTGGCGTTGAGAGAAATTGGAGGAGGGAGAGCAAGGAGGAGAGGATGGAAGCAAGCTAGGCGAGAGACCAGAACGAGTGAGTCAAGCGTGATGAGGATCGTGAGCGGGTGTGGGAGTGGGAGGAGTGAGAGTGAGAGTGAGAGTGAGAGTGAGAGTGAGAGCGAGAGCGTGAGCGTGAGGGCTCACTCTTGCGGATGTGGTTGCGCTTTTTGACTCTCCCTTCAGTGACACCTGGATCTCCTCCTTTACGAGTTGAGTATCACGGTCTGCTCAGATATTTCGGCGGGAGGGTGTAGGGAGGGAGGAGGTGTTGGGAAGGGTGGAAGAAGAAAAATGCTACTGACAGGGAGAAAAGGGTAGGAGAGGTGCGAGTGATCGGGAGGCGTGTTGCTGTAGCTGTGTGGATCACAGCGAGTGCAACCAACCAAAACCCGAGTGGTGGAGAGTCGAGTCCTGTTCATTTTTTAATGTGACTGATTTCATTCATAGCAAGACGACCCACACTTTTTAAAGTCGCAACCAATACTTCCCTTTCACCCTCTCACTGACCAATTCCACCCCGATCCGAGACCCTGAAAGCCTGAATCCAAGTTTAGCCAGTCTAGCCTTGTGGCTAGCTAAAGACACGCGCGAATACACCCCTCACACAGAGACACCTCTGCAGTCACCGTACCACTTCATACATTCACAAGATTAGGATCATGTACTTGGACTCGTGACTGTCCCTTCGTGACAGGCAAGGTCGGGTTTCTTACTCCACTCGGGACACACACGCTCTCACACCCTCACGACGCTCACGACTGTGACTATCCATGTACTGACGCACTTGCGAGTTTCGACTGCTCTGGCGCCTTGCCATTCCACCCCGCAGATCAGAGGTGCCAATCCCGAACATACAGTCACAGTCTAACTTGAACTCTCCAGTCACAAGTGTGAGGGGAAGAGAGATCAAGCGCGATCGCTCCCCTGGCTACACTACCCTACTAACCATTCACCATCGATCCACCACCGATTCACCATCGATTCACCATCGATTCACCATCGGTTCACCCTCGATTCACCATCGCCATCCCGTCCCGTCCGCCACTTGCCTTTTGGCCAAGACCGATTTCAAGGGCAAGGTTGGTGGTTTGGTGGGGCTCGCTCGCTATCAACCACGCTTCCCTGTCTTCCTCTCACCATCCTTCGAGTCAGAGCTTGTGAGCGCGATTCTCCTTCGACTTTCTTTTACTATCATTCTTCACACTTGTACTCGCAGTGGTCGACTCGGGCTCACCTGTAACCGGACCCAACCATCCCACCACCATCCCACCACCATCCCACCACCATCCCACCACCATCCCGCCACCATCCCGCCACCATCCCGCCACCATCCCGCCACCATCCCACCTCTTGATCGCGACTAGTCACCCTTCCCCTGGCCCAAACGCATCACTCACCCACTCGCCGCCATCAAAGGGACGACGGGGTCAAAGCTTTCCTTTCCTTTCTTGGGTTCACTCACTCACTCGCACAACCGTCGCTCACTCCACCCTCCTGCACCATCATTCCCACCTATACAGTCCACCAACGCTTTCTCCGAACCGACGCCCTCCGAACCTACACGCCAAACCCAGGTGGACAGCACCGATCAACAGCCTTGGCCTTTTCTCCCTTCCCCTTTCCTTCGTTTGCCAAGGATGACCATGTCGATGCCCATCCCTGACCCTGCCGCTGCTGCTACCGCTCCACCTCAACACGATGGCCAGCAGCGACAGGCATCCTGGCCGTCCGACCCTCAGTCCATCGTCCTCCACCTCCGCGCCACCAGAAACTCTGTCATCGGCTCGAGGACGAGAAAGTCTAGCCTCGTCAACAACGGTGACATCAACTACTATGTCAACCTTCTCTACACCGACCTCGTCTCGGACCCGATCGCCAGCGAGATCGTCGCCCTCTCCGCCACCATCATCGCTTCCCTCTCCAATACTCCTCCCCAGTCCACCCTCCTCCAACTCCTACGCGCTGGCGCCCAGAACGCCCTACTCCACTCTCTCAAGCGCATTCACTCTTACCTTCGCCACACCTCCACCAACCTCCTCTCCAATGCATCCGCCACCACCAACACCGCCACCACCAACACCACCGACCCTCTCAAGCTCCTCGAGTCCGTTCTCCGGGCCCTCAGGTCCCTCCTCCTCGCCATCGCCGATCATCTCTCCTCCAGTCCTCGATGGGGCATCGGCTCTAGTTGGGGGACTACCCTTTCCTCCGGAGGCGTCTCCATCCCTGCCCCCTCGCAGACCTCTGGAGGCATCAAGGTCATCGGTCAGAGCAGCCGCGAAAGGAACCAGCGCACCGCCACCCATCCAGGCTCCTCCGACAACTCGATGGACATCGACGGCCTTTCGAGTCATGCTAAGCCAACGCAAGCGACCCCGGCCGCCCAGACCAAAGCCTCGCACTCTAGCGTTGATCTTGACGAGGAATCAGAGCTCAGGTTGCTCTCCAGGAGCTTCATCACGATCATCTTCACCTCGGAAAACCTACCGTACCTCATCGGACCCTTGTTTATATGCGGCATCCCACAACAGCAGCCAGGCAGCGTCCCCGGTGGCCACCAAGTCTACACAAGACAAGGTCGACAAGGTCTCGCAGACGCCTCCTCCGAAGCCTATTCCCGTTCGCCTAGCATCGGCCACTCGGCACCACCTGGAGCAGTCGCTGACCCGGACTTTGAGATGATGCTAGCTGCTACCACCTCGGTGGCCAGGGATGGCCGTCCCGACGTCGATCCGATGGCCATGTCGATATCCGCTTCCGAGGACGGATTTGCGCTACCCAAGCCAGGCTGTCCAAGCATGATGGCAACGATTGACAGTCTTCCGCTCTCGGTGAGAGCTAGGATCCTCAGCATCGTAGAGATGGTCTGCGCCATTCTAGCAGGCACCCTCTACGTGCCGGGCCTGGCACCGGCTGGCCGCGGCGGCGGTTCGACGGAATCAGGGGAACAGAGGCCAGAGTCACCGCAGGAGGAGCTGCAATGGCGGAGGAATAGGGTTCTCGACTTCCGGGCCGAGTACAGCCCCTTCAATGTCTGTCAAGATCCCTCCTCCTCAATTTCTCGTCAGGGAGTGGACGAGGAGAGCAGGGGCCGCCGCGACGGTGCCGGCTTTGATGCAGGCTCTCGTGACGAAGGTGCCCAAGCTTCAGTCATTCGAAGAGGGTCTCGATCGCGCGCTCGCCTCTCAGAAAACAAGGTCGGCTACTCGGATGACTACCAGCTCCCATTGTGGGAGGAGAATGGCGACGCTTCCCCCGATGGTGTGGGAATCCTTTCGGTCCTGCTCTCGGCTTCAGAATGCGGCTACATCAAGGCCCAGGAGGCCTCCTTGTGGTGTCTTGCCGAATTGACGAGGGAGAACGCCAGTGCTTCGATCAGGCTCTTCCGATGCACCACACCGTCCGGCACGCTACCGACCACGATGCTCCTGGGACTGAGGAAGTCCACCAGCGTCTCTGTCAAGCTGGCAGCCTTCTGCTGCCTCTCCCACATCATCAAGGTGCATCGCTTCACGCCCAAGACCAACCAGTGCGTCCTCGAAGTCTTGCTCGAGCTCATGGATGCGCCCAACGTCGCAGCAGCTTCAAGCGTGGCAGGACAGAGGCTGCCCATCCAGTCGCAAGCCCAGTCGCAGGCCCAGAGCCAGATTCAAGCTCAGGCGGCCTTCGCGGTCGCCAGGCTAGTGGCTGGCGACTCCGAGCTCCAGACGCTTGCGGCCGAGCAATACGGCGCCTTGGGCAAGCTCTGCTCGTTGCTGGAGAAGGCTTGTTCGGCCGCAAGTCGTCAGCAGCTCAAGCCACCCTCGAGCGTGGCCGGCGTAGGAAAATTGGGCTTCCCAGCGGTATCGCCCGTGGGCGGGCTGGGCAGTAACCCGGCTGGTGCTACCAACCTCTTCTCTGCACCTAGCACCACGATCGACGAGTCCTCCATCCGTCTGCGCGAGGCCTGCCTCACGGCCTTGGCGGCCATCACCTGCCAGAGGGACGACCTGCGACGCAAGCTTGTCGACAACTGCCAGCCTCCAGTCCTTACGCTGGTCGTACCTTGCTTGACCTTCCCGGCCCTCGGGGTCCGAGTCGGTGCCTGTCGCTTGGTGAGGGCCCTGAGCAGGAGCATCAGCATTCTCAGGACGAGCCTCGTCGATGCCGGGGTGGCTCAAAAGCTCTTGGCCATCCTCAAGGATGAACAAGAGGAGGAGGAGGTCAAGATGGAGGCCACGGCGGTGATATGCAACCTGGTGCTCAAGTTCAGCCCAATGAAGAAGCTCTTGGTGGACGAAGGTGGGATTGACGTGCTTGTCAAACTGGCCAGGGGCGAAGGCGACGTGAGAAACAAGGACTACGTCGAAGCTGACGGCTCCCGCCCCCCAAGGATATCCGGACAGATGAGATTGAACTCTCTGTGGGCCATCAAGAACTTGATCTACGCCTGCGAGTCGAGCGTCAAGGCAGAAGTCATGGAGAGGTTGACCTGGCCCGCTCTCCTGGCTCTGGCGTACGACAGAGACATCGCCATCCAGGAGCAGGCGCTGAACGTGATTCGGAATCTGGCGTCGAGCACCGAGGCAGACATAGAGATGACGATCAGGGGTTTTGGAGGCGTGGAGAAGCTCTTCGATGTGATCGAGGAAGTCTGTTGGAGCAGGAAGGATGTCGAGAAGCACGCTCCCGTCATCGAGCAGGCGGCGTACATCATTGTCAACATTGCGACGGGTAGCGTCCACCACCGGCGGAGTGTCATCCGGAGACCAAACATCCTCGATGCCATCAGCTACTTTATGGTGAGTGCAGGGTCTTTCTCCCCTCTAACGACCTTCTGTGATGGATCCCATCCTATTTATTTTCATTCATTCGTTATCATTTTACTTTTCTTTCCACCCATTTCGGGCGTTATTTTCATTCCTCTCGCATGGATAAATCGTCGCGTATTCGACTCTCACACGTCACTCTCATCCACCTTTTCTCGTTCTCCCTCTCGCGCTTCTCCTACCGCTGAATCTGGATAAAAGACGCATCCGCGCAACAAGATCAGAGTAGCTGGCGTCTGGGCCATCATCAATCTGACGTACCAGAGACCACTGAACGGTCCTCACGGGGCGGAATCATCGCCATCATCCAACACGAACGGCGGATCGTCTTCCTCCGGTGGCCATGCGCCTGGAGGAGGAGCAGGAGGAGGAAGAGACATGAGCGGATCAACAAGCTCTTCTGCCGGAACCAATCATCCCCAGTCGACTTTGTCGTCGTCCAATATTGAATCCGCGTCGAAAGTCTCTTACACGACCGCAGCAAGCACAGCGGCCGCCAGCCCCAACGACTCGGTCATCTACCAATCTACAACGGCGACGACGTTGGATCTAGACATTGACATTGCCTCCGAAGCCACGATGAGGCTCAGGGCCTTTGGCGTCCCAGAGAGGCTGAAGATCCTGGCCGAGGACGACCACCTGGACGTCCGGGACAAGGCGAAGTGCGCCCTCGCTCGCTTCGAGGCCAACGTCTCGACTTTTTAAAAGGCCCTCCGACACCCCGACCTTGTTCCCTTTATCCTTATCTTTTCATATTCAGAGGCTCAAAATTCCTTCGGACCTTGTTCCACATCCCACCCCATCCCTCTGGTCACCCCTACTTGCCACATCCCTCCCCTCCGGTTGTCACGCTCCATCCTCTGTAAGAATCGAGAAGAAAAAAAAAAAGAACGGAGTCACCTTGATCTTTCTCTCTTCCCATCATTGAATTTTTTCCCATGTGTTTTCCCATGTGTGTGTTTATTTTTTATTTTTTTTTTCCATGTGAGTGGTGAAGAAGCTTGGATCCCCTTCCGCGGCGAACGTGATTGGGATGAGAAGGGGAGAGAGAAGGAACGTGTTCCTTCCCCTCCCTCTGCTCTCGTTCGAACTCCCTCGCTGGTCGATTCATTTCCCACCCTTGCCTTGGATCTCTCCATCTCCATACAGGTGTTGCTTGGATGGATAGCGCGGGAGGAGAGGGAGGAGTTGATCGAATCCCCCAAGGAAAAATCAATAACAATCCCGACGACTCCCTTCGTTCTCAAACCAAGAAGGGAGGGGGAAATTCTCCCCTCAGATCACACGGAACATCCGAGCCCCCCCCCCCC
>KZ820341.1:0-13638 GCA_003144235.1 Violaceomyces palustris
TTTTCTGACTCTTCCTTTTCTTCCGTCTCGGAGGGCTCGACAGGTCGGGAGAGATGGCGGCAGAGGACGCAGTCGACTCGCTCGACAGGACGATTGGAGAAGGGGGGGAAGGGGGGGGGGGGTTGAAGGCTACAGTGATTCTTATTCTCATTTTTATTTACTTTTCGCCACGGGTAGCGGCGGGAAGATGTATGCTCTGCATTCCTGGCTTGAAAGGTCGAGACTCGAGGTGAAAAGTGTCCGTGTGCAGCTAAAGGTCATGAGGAAAAGGGTTCGTGATGGAAAAAGCGTGGGAGAGGAAGAAGGCGCGAAGAGGTGACGCTTTCAAGGTATCACGGTTCATAACTGAGTCTGCAGAGGTAGAGCTCGTCTCGTTGTTGGGAAATCGGGTGTGAAAAAGTTCTACCTCATGCATGAGCACAGTCTGGAATCTTGAGGCCCTCCTTGAGCTTCTTGTCGGAAGTGAAAATGCCCCAGTGTGCTTCCACTCCACCGTACAGGGCGTCCTTCCAAGGCTCGTCGAAGGCCTCGAAGATGAACGAGGCCTGCCCTGTCCCGGCCGTGTAGTTGGCGTTGGATTGGCAAACAAATGTGTCAAGGAACGTGTTGAGCTGGTCAATACCAGCCACGGCACCTCCATCCGCGAGGAACCGCGTTTCATTGGCTCCCGACGGCCAGCCGCTCTCCGCGATGAAGAGCTGCGGCTTGTTCGAAGCGGTAAGCGCCGTCGAAGGCTCGTGATTATTGGCGTAGTCCCAAGTCCATCCCGCAGCCTCCTCGACGGGCACCTTGCCGAAGAAGCCGTGGATGTTGGCAAAGATGTAGTCCGCCCCCTCCGATAGTTGGGTGGTGATCATGGAGCCGGCGTCGGCAGTGCCCACGGGGATCGTCTTGGGCAGGTTCATGCCCGCGAGCGTCGTCCTCATGTCGGCCATCTTCTGGACCAGGTCAGCGGCCGAGCCACCGTTGAGGAGGTATTCGTTGCCTACCGTGATGCCGTCGATGCGGTCGACGCCATAAGCTTTGATGGCGTCCGTCACCTCCTTGACCTGCCTGGCGTACGTCTCTGCGTTGTCGTCGACCCAGAGAGCCAGGTAAACGGAGAGGTCGGTCTTTGTCTCTTGGATGGCCTGGAGGACGAGCTGGGAGACGTTGCAATCTGCACCGTACAGGCGGATCTTGTTGGTCAGCTGCGAGATCAGTTGGATATCCTCCGTGACGCCGGCCTGCGAGTCGCCGCATGCAGGGTACTGGGCGTTCATGGGCGTGTAGCAGATTCCGTAGAACGAGTTGTGAAGGTTCGGATCCTTGGTGAATACGCTCGGGTCGTTCGGGTCGCTCTCGACCGCGCCGACCGCCTTGGTCTCCGACTTGGATCCATTCTTCCTGATCATCAAGACGACGACGGCGGCGACGGCGGCAGCGACGAGGAGGCCGACCCCTCCGAGCCACCACCACTTTTTGCTCTTCGCAGGCTTGCCGTAGGTGAAGGGCGCTGAGATGGCGGCATCGATGGCGGCGGCTTCCTTCCTCGCAAGCCACCGTTCTCGCGCGGCAGTCTGAGAGCCGTTGTTGAAAGAGTTGGACTCTGGTATGCCCCACGCATCCTGATCGTGTACGCCAGCGTACGCTTTGGCTTTCAGGCTGTCGCTCGAGTCATACCGGTTGGCGCCGAACGCATCTCCGCCCGTCTCGTAGGTCGCAGCGAGCGAAGGGTAGTATGTGCCATTGGCCGAGTACGAGGGTCTCATGCCGCCCGCATCGTAACTTGGCCTCTGCATGTCGATCGAGTGGGGAGGGGATTCGACCAGGTAAGGGTCGGTGTATGCGCTGGTCGAAGGCCTGGGAGGCGCCAAAGGAAGGTTCTCGTGAGAGTTTGGATAAGGAGAATGCGAGAAGTGAGAGGAAAGACGGTGAGGCGGTGGGACTCCTGTTTCGACGTCCGTGTGTTTGGGATTCCAGAAAGAGTGTGGGTGAAGATGATCGTGATTGACCGGATCACGATGAAGGATGGGTAGAGACAAGAGTGGTTGTGGGTAAGGGTGGATTGGGGTGGAAGAAGGAAGGCAAGAGGAACGAAAGGGTGTGAAGAAGAATCAAAAGAGGTGAGTGATTGAGCGGAAGGAAGCAGCGAGAGAAAGGAGTCCTCAAGGACAGAAGGGAGAGAGAGGGTCAAACATATAAAGCCATCAACAAGACCGGCGGTCGCGAGGCGAGAGAGGGAGAGAGACACACTTTGGAAGGGAGGAGGTCGGTCGTCTACCGAGAAAAACAAGATCGAGATCAGGGGTCGTCACTTTGGCCGTGACAGGTGGCCGAGAGAAGAGGGCTCTGAAGAAGCCAAGTGATGATCGAGATGGGCAACCTCTGCAAGGGGCGCCCTTCTGTGCATATCTTCGGCGTCCAAGGGAGAGAGGGGGGGGGGGAGGCTGACAATGGAAGCGCCGTCACGAGGAAACGTCTTGAGAGTCGGAGAGTTGGGTTGCATGGGTTTGCCTTGGCCGGATGAGACCCAGCGTGGCAAAGGGTCGGCGAAGAGGAAAAAAAAAAAAAAAAAAAAGAACAAAATAAATCCCCAAGCCAAGCAGAAGGATGAGCACCTACTTTCTCCGACCCGTCAAAGGTCCAGGAGAGGAAAGGGGAAAAGGAACAAAGGGGGAGGGAGGGGCATGACTGCGAACCAAGATGCGGTCGGTTGGAACGGGAGGGCCGTCCGAAGGAGGAAGAGATCGCATCGTAGAGAAAGGGGGGCTCGCAGATGGTTGGTTGGCTTGGATGGCTGATCTGGGTTGCGTGCCAAGGAGGAAGGGGGGCCAAGGTGATCCGACGCTAGCTAGGCCTGACTTGGCCAGCCAGGGGCGCGTCTAGAAAAGGCAAGTCCGAGCTTGCCTAAAGTGAGGATGAGAGACTGGAAAAAAGAATAACATCGAATAGGAAGAACAAGAGAATAGTCCAGTCTCCGTTCAAACGCGCTCATTGCCAAAACACTCCGACTGGCAATCCAAAGTCCACCCTCTTCCCGATCATTTCAGAGTCGCAGCAAGATTCGCCGAATGAGGAAGGGTCCGAAGGCGACTGACAGATTCCAAGGAAAACCCAAATCAAGCTCCTCCTCCTCCCTCCTCCTCCGTTGAAGGGGTCAGGCGTGAGTGTAAAGTGGGAGTTCCAAGGTCAAAGGCAAGCAACAGGACCCCAGGGCGGACTCGATGCGTGCGCGCCCAACTCCAATCCCCTTCGACCATACCCTTGGCCTGCTTGGCTGCATTTTTCAACCCCTTGGCTCTCCTCTCGTCCGACTTCTGCTCCCTCCACCTTGCCCTCCAAAGCTCACGAAACTCCCGTGCAGTCCAAATCGCTCGGACTAGGAATACGAAGAGATCACCTCACCCTACTCTACCCTCCCTAAAACCCCATCCAACCATGGGCCTCCATCCCTAGCGCGAAATCGACTCGGCTGCGAAAAGGAAGAAGAAGAAGAAGAGGCAAGGGAAAGGGGGAAAAGAAGAGGTCATCCCCTTCCCTCTACTCACCCGTCTCGTCCCAAAAGTCGGTCGTGTCGGGGTCAAGGTTGGTGGCCAGGGCCCTGGTCTCCTCCGGGTCGATCGAATCTCTTACCATGGTTGGCCGGTTGAACGAATAGTACCAGTGACGCTCGCCTTGGTTCCAGTTCGCTCCCTACGATACCCTTTTCAAGGCTGATCACTGCGACGAGGTTGGAAGAAGGGGGTTGGTGGCAAGGTTGGACCGTTGGAGGCGTTACGGTAAAGGGCAAGTGAAATGGGGAGAGGAGGCTTCCCTCCTTTTACTCGAGGGAGGTTGAGAGGAGCGTATGTGGACAAAATTCTTCAAGGAAGGGGGGGAGGGGGGAAAGGAGCGAAGTGATCCAACGGCTTTTTCTTTTCCTTATTTTGGTGTTTGGTTTTCGGTTTCTGTGTTGGTTTGTCGCCCTCGACTTGGGCTCTTTTAGGTGATCCTCCCTTCACCGCTCATCCCGCCTCACTATCCCTCACTCCACCCACCCCATCTTTTTGCTTGAATGAGAAGGGTAGAAGTTGACCTCATTTCACCAAGCGTATGCGATCGACCTCTGAGACGAGCCCTGTCTCCTATCTTCAGCACCCCAGAAGATTGGAGAGAAAGTGAGCAAGGAGAAGGCCTCCCGTCGTCACAGAGTGAGAGCAGTGTCGAGTTGGTCCGTTCCCCGTTTGCTAGGTTCCGTTCTGCACAGCCCTACTCGGTGAGACTGGGGTGGAGCTACAGTAACCATCTGCAAAGAAAGGGGCTCGAGGGTGTCTTGGATCCTCCGATTCGAATTAAACCCCTCTACAAGGCTTTGACTCCGAGTGTGGTTGGCGCGCCCCGCCGTTCTCAGGGGCTTGGGGCCCCTTCCAAAACAGGAAAGAGAGGAAAGGATGGAACGAATAAAAATTGATAAAACAAATGACCAACCCAATTTCCTCTTCCCTCCCCCCTCCATACTGATGAAAAGGGATGAGGGAGGGATTGAGGCCATAGGGGGTCACGCCTCTCATCACGCCCGTCATCGAGCATGATTCCATGGAAACTCCTCCTCCTCCTCCTCCTCCTCAGCATCCTCACCAAAAGAAACGAAGGGGTAGGGATTCTGAAGGCGTGGGAGAGGTCCAAAAGATGAAATCAGAAAAAGCTTGCCACATCGATATCATATCTTCCTTCCTTGATTCGGGGGAGCCGGAGGAGAGAAAGAAACTCTCTCGATTCGAGTGCTCGCATCGCTTTTCTTTTTCAAAATCAGAAGCCACGATAGATCCACACCAACCACGGCAAGCCCACTCCGATCAGAGGGATCCACCCTTTCCATCTTCTTCTTCCCCTTCTTCCCCTTCTTCCAATCATCGTCCCAGGGGAGAAGAGATGAGCAGGGAAGGCTGCATGCGTGTGTGGCTTGTTCAAGTAGGATCTACGGATCTTTTTTTTTTTTTTTTTTTTTTTTTGTCCGATCGCCCCAACCCGATCATGGACCCCGCCTCAGTCTGGCAATGCCCCCACAACCCGTCCTTCAAGAGTCACCGAACCTGATCCATGTTGA
This sequence comes from Violaceomyces palustris, assembly GCA_003144235.1. Taxonomy (NCBI): domain Eukaryota; kingdom Fungi; phylum Basidiomycota; class Ustilaginomycetes; order Violaceomycetales; family Violaceomycetaceae; genus Violaceomyces; species Violaceomyces palustris. The sequence goes on from KZ820341.1 coordinate 5,069, forward strand.
TGGGGGAGAGACACAAGAGGAGAAGTACGAAAGAAGAAAGAAAGAGAGAAGATGGAATTGAAAAGGTCTGGGCAATTTTGGGATATCATATGCGTGTGGTTGGAAAGGTGAGGGTGCTTTCGGACTGAGATGAGGACATAAAGATGAGAAGAGATGGAAAATGGGAGGAAAAGGTGCGAACGGGCGGGGGGGGGGGGGGTTGGAGTCAACCAAAGATTGCTTTGCTAGTGGACGATGAGAAGGTGGAATGATCGTGGGGGGGTTTTCCTGACCAAGTCTGGACTCCGAGAGAGATCCCAGTGGGTTGGCAAGCGTCTTTCGGTGGCGAAAAGAGTCTGATCCAGAGGGTGGAGTAGGTAGGCGAAAGCCTTTCTTGCTTCCTTCGTTCTTGGGGGGATGATGAGGTGACGGGGGGGGGGGGGGATGAGTGCACCTGTGCACCATGTACCCTATGAGGACAGAGAGACATTCCGGGAGTCCACCAAGTCAAGCCGGTCGCCTTTACCAAAGAGGAAGTCCATGGTGGCAGTTTCCGTCATGTTCCCCTTCCATATCACGGACGCTTGCGAGCGGTATCTGATGCCCTCCCCTTCGTAAATGATCCTAGTGATGCATATTATGGGGTGGTCCGACAACCGTACGGGTTCCTCACATTGCGGTGCAAGTGCAGCCACCTCCGGAGGGAGCGTACGGGTCTTCCCTCTTGTCCACGGGTCCCCAGACGGATGGGACGAGGTAATCCCTGGTAGACTTGCAGTATGTGATCAAGCTGTAGGAAGAGGGGGCGGGGTCGGAGGGTTGGTCGTCAAGCTTTTTTACAACGCCCGACGCATGGGCAAGGAAGGTGAGGACTAGGAATTCAAGAAGAGGGTAGACTCACCTTTGACTCGCCTCAGAAACCCTGACCCTCGGCCTCTCGAGATCCTCCCTGAGCCTCTGGTTATGCTCGGTGAGCCTGCGAAGCTTGAGCTCCGACATGGATTGCTTGTGTGGCTTGGCGTTCATTCTCTTTTTCTTTGGGGGGCTGGGGTTGGGGTAGGGGTTGTTCCTCTCCTGGTCCAATCCTGTCTTCTTCTCCTGGGAGGATGAGCTTTGCGCTTTATCGTATTTTAACAGACGTCGTTTCTAGCTTGTGTGCGGGGCGGGCAGATTCAAGGTCCGGGTCTCGCGGCTTGGAACTGAACCAGGTGAGGTGAGATCGAGGCTGGTACTGAAGGATGACTGAGGAGAGGTGTTCCTTTTGGTAAATGGTGGGATTTATCCGACGAGGATGGGGAAGATCTTGTTCGAGTGACTGAGACGAGTGAGGAGAGGGGTTGGTTAGTTGCCACGGGGACCTGTGAAGGCGAGACGAAGCGAGCGATGAGTACGAGTCTGGGATGAGGCGAGGCTGTCGGGTGGCGAAGGCAAGCCGAACGAAAAGTTGGACCTGACCCGTGCGGGGGCGCGCGACCGAGCCTCCCAGAGTGGTTGAGAGGTCGCCCGCCGCCCCAGAGTCGGTGGGAGGTCGTCCAACTTGCGCCTCCTCCCGCCAACTCATACGAATCAGGTTCTCAACAGGATGGATGAATACATGAGCATGTAAAGGGGAAAAGGGAGGAAGAAGAAAAAGGAACCCGTCCTTCTCCAGCAGACGTTCCCGTCCAACGTTAGGGTGATCCACCATCGCCGACACACCTGGCCGTGCATCGATCCCGGTTGGATCCCATCACTTTGGACGTGGATGTGATTCTAGAAACACCTACTTTCGCCCGGTCGCGTGGTTTGGGTCTTTCAGGAGGAGGGCAGGAGGTACAGGTGGTGAGTAAGGAAAGACAGCAAAAAAGGAGAGAAGGTTACACCATTTGCTTCATGCTTTGCATGTTTCGAGCGGCGTTCATCTCTCAAGAGGTATGCCAAGATCCTCCTCTTCCTCCTCTCCCGAGCAGGAGGGAGTAAGAACGATTCCATGTGATGACCATGGGTTCCCCAGAGGGGTTCGCCCCTTTCGTCACAAGTAGCCTCTGTGAGTCAGTCCGTCAGTCCATCAGTCAGTCCGTCAGAGTGTTCTTGGTTTCATGGGGTCGAAAAACGATCGACGACGGCTGGGGAAAGGAAGAACAAGAACGAGTCTGGAAGTGGACAAGGAGACGAGGGGAGGGGAAAAAGGGGGGGGGGGGGATCAAAGGTGAGGCTCGACGCTCGATGTGGTTGTCAAGGCAGTTGTAGGTGTGCGTGCCATAGAGGCGGGTGAGTGAAAAGTATGAGGCCGCCGAGCAAGCATGGATGGGTGGAGTCGAGGAGGATGCCTCTGGGACGGGGGTCACCTTAATTACGCGGGTGAGTCAAGCCCTGAATGGTGTTCAGAAGGGGGAAGGATGAGTTTGAGGATTCTGAATGTGATTGGAGAAGACGGGCGTCGCGGGAATTTGGGCGAAAGCGGATGGAGGCAAGAGCGCGTTACGACGTTGCTTCTTCGGACAGTCACAGGTGAGTGCAAGAGAGAGGGGAGAGGGGAAGGGAGGGGGGAGGGAAAAGATCCATCCATCTCCCTCTGTCATTCGCTCTCGTCGCTGCTGCTATCTTACCCATCGATGGCAAACTACGTAGGTTGGCGGGTTGGTGATCATGGGATGGATTCGATAAACTCGGGCGGGCGCAATCGAGAGAGAGAGAGAGAGAGAGAGAGAGAGAGAGAGAGAGAGAGCAAACCATGAGCCAAACCAGACTGACTGGCCGAGCACGGTCCGCGTTTCCTAGTCACCCAACTTGGCAGCCAAACTCGACCAGCATGCACACTAACTGTGACTCGCCCTCCACCCACCCATCTCCAACTGTCGAGCCTCCTTCGCCTCTCATCAGGGATATCCCAGTGTGACTCCCACTGGTCCTTTCCGTTGCGATCTGTCTCAAAGGGGGAGATCATCCTATAGACCGAACCAATCCAAACAGTCCTCCCCATTCCAATGTCCCAAGTGGGATGAGGCAGGCTCAAAGTGGAGCAATGATCTGGTAGCCATCAAGCATCTCTTTATCAGACAAGGAGAAAGAGAGAAGAGGAGTGAGGGAAAGAAAGGGAGTTGGTTTGGTTTGTTTCGCTTTGTTTATTCATTTCTTTTCCAAAAAGAGAAGAGCCTGCAAGAAGAAAGCGAAGAGGAAGAAGAAGAAGAAGAAGGAGAAGGGGACGGATTCGAAAAAAAAAAAAAGCCAGTCTTCCCTCAAACTTTCTACCTCTCGCTCCTTCCTCTCTCACCATCATCCATCACTCGATCCCTTCACACACCGCGCTCACGGCAAGGCCAGTCCTCAATCTCGACAAGGTGAGCAAACCTCGGATCCACGGCACATGTTGAACATGTCGTGTGGAGGGAAGGGGGAGGGGGGTGGGGGATTGGGTGGGCTGGATCGAGGTTCATGCTCTCATCGGGTTCCAGCAGGGTTGCGGAAAGGCGGAGGAAAGTTTTGTGATCCATCGCTTGCTTCCTTCTGCGCACCAAGGTTACGTACGAAAGGAGCGCAAGAAGAAGAAGAACAACGACCACTGCCACTACCTTGCCAACCTTGATTGCTTTGGCCGTCGATCATCGCAATCAGAAATCTCAGTCCATCTGGTTTCGAGAGTTCCATGCTCGTCTAGCCCAAAGCTGAGATGGAAAGGAGAAGGAGGAAGGGGGAAGTAGGGCCAGTCGGGGTCACATTGGCAAGAGGTTTTCCTCGCTAGCTCGCTTGAGACCCAAGAGAGGAACTCGCTCCCCTTCCGCCTAATCCGCTACCTTTATCCGCTATTTCCCTTCCCAAAAAAAAAGAAGGAAAAAGAAAAAAAAATCTCCCCACTGGACGAGACCATTTCGACCTCAGCTGACTCCTTTCTTCCTTTCTCCTTCCCCTTCTTGCCTCGCCTCGCCCCCATCTTCGATCACCTTCAACGCTCCATCCACCCCTTTCCCCCGCATCCCCCACGCCGCCCGGTAATTACTCCCTCCCTGGCTTTGCCTGGCCCCTTCCCCCCCTCGTTTATAATCCATCATCCCCTATACCACTCCGACTCCCTCCGCTACCATCCGTTCTCACCCTCCCCCCACCTTCCCCGACCATATTTATATCCAAACCCTCCCTCTCCTTCTCTCCCGTCTACCTGCCTCTCATCGTCCCAACAACACCTCCACTTTTAGATGCCATCGACCCGTCTAGCTACCACCGCTTCCAGGGGTCTCTTCAACGCTCGATCTACCTCTTCCATCAGCTCGGGACGATCCATCTCCACATCCGTCAGCAGCAGGCTCAGCAGCAACGCTCGTTCTTCCCTCAGGGCACCAACTGCTTCCGTCTCCACCACCTCCTCTTCCCCTCTCGCCTTCAAGACTCTTGCCAACAGCAACTTGCCAGCTGCTTTCCGCCTCGCTTCCACCATGGCCGGTTGTAAGTTGACCCACCCATTTACCTTGTCTGATCTTGGACACCCTCTGCCTCTCCTTATCATCGTAAGGTTTGATAGCGGTGGAGGGAGGGCGTGTCAAGAAGGGGCGGGGGGAAGGACGGGAAAGGGCGATTTTATGCGAAGAACACAATGAGCCAATGAGGGATTCTAGCTTCGAGGCGGAGGGATGAGGTCCGATCGCGCGATCTCCGGCCTCGAAATGCTGCCGGCCCGACCTCCCCACTTCCTCGTACATGTGTATGCCTTTGCTCACCAACATCTCCCTTCCATCTCGCTTCCCCCCCTTGTTCTTCGATTGCATTCCTTCTCCATCCCTGGTCTGCTTCTCCTCATCGCCGTTATCGTCCCCTTCTCAATCCCCTGTTCGAAACCTTGGACGACATGCGCAAATCCGCATATGCAGCCAAGATCAAGGTAGACAACCCAGTTGTCGAGCTCGATGGTGACGAGATGACTGTGAGTGCTGCCGATTCGGGGCCCTGGGGGGGGGGGGGAGGGCGAAGGGACCTGAGCACCAATCGGTCAGGATGAAGATCGGGGACACGAGGCGGACCGGTACCCTCCACTGACACCCACCATCTTTGATCTCTGAACATATTTTCGTTGCTCTCCACAGCGTGTCATCTGGCACAAGATTCGTGAGGACGTGAGTGGATTTCGACGCTCTGCGAAGGTGGTGGTAACCCTCGTTCGAAACTCGAGAGAAAGGGCTCGCCGAGAAGGAGGCACGATTTCTAACGTGCTTGATCCCTCCATCCTTCTCCGTCGCCGCTCTTCATGCAGTTGATCTTGCCTTTCCTCGACATCGACCTCAAGTACTACGATCTCGGCATCGAGTACCGTGACCAGACCGACGACCAGGTCACGATCGACGCTGCTGAGGCCATCAAGAAGTACAAGGTCGGCGTCAAGTGCGCCACCATCACGCCAGATGCTGCGCGTGTCAAGGAGTTCAACCTCAAGAAGATGTGGCTCTCTCCAAACGGCACCATCCGAAACATCCTCGGCGGTACCGTCTTCAGGGAGCCGATCGTGCTCGAGAAGATCCCAAGGCCGGTCCCTGGATGGACCAAGCCCATCGTCATCGGAAGGCACGCGTTCGGCGACCAGTACCGATGCCAGAACTTTGTCGCCCCAGGGCCTGGAAAGTTCACCATGACCTACCAGCCGGACGACAAGTCGCTCCCCGCGCAGCACTTTGACGTGTTCCAGTTCCCAGAGGGAGGAGGGGTCGGTCTGGGAATGTACAACACCACCAAGTCGATCGAGGGCTTCGCCAAGTCGTGCTTCAACATGGCCCTGCTCAAGAAGATCCCCATGTTCTTCTCGGACAAGGGGACCATCCTGAAGCAGTACGACGGCCACTTTGCCAAGATCTTCAACGAGATCTACCAGAAGGAGTACAAGGCCAAGTTCGAGGCGGCGGGGATCTGGTTCGAGGTGCGACTGATCGACGACGCCGTGGCTCAGTGCGTCAAGGGTGACGGAGGATTCCTCTGGGCCTGCAAGAACTACGACGGAGACGTCCAGTCGGACATGGTCGCGCAGGGCTTTGGCTCGCTCGGGCTCATGTCTTCGGTGCTCTTGACGCCGGACGGTGACGTGTGCGAGTCCGAGGCGGCTCACGGCACCGTGACCCGCCACTGGAGGGCTCACCAGCGAGGCGAGGAGACTTCGACCAACTCGATCGCCTCCATCTACGCCTGGACGCGAGGCCTCGAGTTCCGAGGCAAGCTCGACCAGAACCAGGAGCTGATCTCGTTCGCAAAGGCGCTCGAGAAGGCTTGCGTCGACTCGGTCGACGTGGACGGCGTCATGACCAAGGACCTCGCGCTCTCCCTCCACGGAAAGAACATGAAGAGGGAGCACTACGTCAACACGATCGAATTCATCGAGCACGTCAAGAAGAGACTCGTCAAGGAGCTCCAAGCCAAGGGCGGCAAGCTCTAAGTTTGGGGAGGGTGAAAGTCTTTCCCCCGCCTTTTTTTTCGATCGTGTCCTCCTCACCGTATTCCCTCCGAGACGCTATTTTTTTTTTTTTTTTTTTACATTGAGGACTCTTTTTTTTTTGCCGATGAAGGGGGAAAAAAAGAGAGAATGTATAAATCAAGATAAATTTTGTGAAAATCGAAGAGTTCGAACCATTTCTGTACAGGTAGTTCATCCAAGAAAAGATTTTTTTTTTAGAAACAAACACCCTTCGTCGGCGAACTGCCCCTGAAGTCGCACGCGCCTTTCCTGTCTAGGCGAGTGGGGGGGGGGGGGTTGAAGGATCCTACGACGAGACAGAGCACTCGAGCGCGGCGAGGTTGCGTAGGATCTCTGCCCTGGCTAGATCCTGATCTCCGCCGTTCCTCTCGGTCGCCTGACGCAATGTGGAGAGGAACCTGTCGGAGGTGCCGTGAAGCGAGTCGAGGAGGCCTGTGGGACCGTAGTTCTGATCGAAGGAGGCGTGATGGTAATCGTGACGGAGGGGGGAGTGAAGGTAAGGGAGGTTGTAGCCGGAGTGGGTGGAGATGGTACCGAACTCGAGGAAGAGGAAGGTGAACATCATCTGAGACCAGTGGTGAGGAACCAGGAAGGTTCCGAGGATGTTGGGGAGGAGGTTGGAGAGGACGTGCTCGGTGACCGTGCAGTAGGTGGCCGCCAGACCTACGGGAGCCGTGTAACGGTGGTGTTGCTTGTGGAAGAGTTGGTAGAGAGAGGGACTGTGGAGGGTTCGGTGGATGTAGTAGAAACCTACCTCTGTGCAGAGGACTTTTTCAACGTCGTTTTTTTTTTTTTTTTTTTTGGTCATTCATTCATTCAATCAGGGGGTGGGGGGGAAAGGAAGGAAGAGAAGGGGAGATGGGTTTGTTCAGTCCCGTTGGAACGGAAGGAGCTCGTTCGCGCGTTCGCTTCAGCCGAGTGGCAAACAATCCTGACTCACTGTCAAAGAGAATGGTGAAGAGGGTTGTCCAAGGACCAGGCAAGGCTTGACTCTCCACGGGGGTGTCCAAGGTGTGGTAGTTCAACCAGATCAGAGGCAAAGCTACGAGGAACTGATTCCTCAGTACGACCAGGGAGATGGAGAGGTACTCCTTGGGTCCAACGTAGGAGAAGGGTTGAACCTTGTACCTGAACATCCAACCGGGTCTGCCTGTCAGATCGACGAAGGCGTAGAGGGAGGAGAGGAACCAGTAGAATGCGGTGGTGGACCAAAAGGTTCCCCAGACCCTGACGTTCAAGTCACCGTACCTTTGCAGGATCCGATCGTAAAAGTCTCTACCCAGGGAGGAGGAGTTGAAGGCGATGAAGGTGGAGATCAGGAGGAGGTCGAAGGTGAAGGTCTTGAGAGGAGTGTTGGTCCAACTGGTGGGTTGATAACCCCAATGCTTGGATCTTGGGATCGGTTTTCCTTCCAGATCCACGGGTTTGACGTTTCGAAGGGGTACCGAGAGGGAGAAGGGTTCCCCTTCACCACCTTCTGGAAGGACCGTGGAGGAAGGGGGGTCAACAGGTTCCCGTTCGGTCATTGCTCGTTCTTTCTTTTCTTTTTCTTTCCTCTTTTTTTTTTTTTTTATCAGTGAGAGAAAGAGAGAGAAAGGTACGCCGCCCAAGATAGTCGTGGAGAGAGAGAGAGGGAGAGCGTGTGGAACCACAATGAAGTCAAACAACCCAAAGCACGGGGGGAAAGGACCTCTTTTTAAAAGATCGAGGATCCCTTCATAAAAGCCGAGGGGGGGGGGGGGAATATGCAAAGCATGGCCCAAGTTGGGGGGAGTTGAATCGTTCCACACCTCCTTCTCCCTCCGGGACCTTCAGTTCCAAAGGAAAGAAAAGAGGAGGGGGGCATGGTGCTCTGTGGGGTAAACGAGAAGTAAGACCCGGGCGGTAACCTTCTCCTTCCTGCCAGGTGACCGCACGCCTCTTCCCCCGGTTGATGCTCTTTCCCCCCATTCAAGAGAGGAAAAATCAAAAATCAAAATCGAATTTCCCCATCATCCTTGAAGGAAAGGGATGGATGAAGTCAAGGAGGAAGCGTGGATCGAAAGTCACGGAATCAAAAGAGCCAAGGGCCACCTCACCTTTCTCCCTTTCACACTCCTGACGAGGTCTGGTTTGTGGGCGGAAAGACACTTGCTGTGTGAACAACCCCCCCCCCCCCCCCCCC
>KZ820342.1:0-13637 GCA_003144235.1 Violaceomyces palustris
CCCCCCCCCCCCCGTCTCGGACTCTGTGGTATAGCCTGTTTTCCTTTTCTCCCCTCGTCTTGCTCAATCAAGAATCATAGAGAGGGAGAGAGCCTCCCCCCACGTCGCCCCTCGAAACCCTTCCGTCGTCACTTGCCCCCATTGTATCCCCCTTGCCCCCTCTCCCCTTCTCATCCCCTTCGCTTTCCCTCCCCCCCATCATCATCCACTCCTCCCCTGAAACCAAGTGACGGAAGAAATTCTCTTGGGTTCTCCCTTTCCCCCTTCCTTCTTTCCCACCCTCTCTCACAAACGACCTCCTTTGTAAGCTCTCCCCTACTTCGCTCACCTTTTCTCACCTCGGATTCTGTTTTGGATACTAGCGTGGCACGGTGGAGAACTGGAAGACGTACAACCCGAGCACCTGGCCCATCGCCTCATAACGACCACCAGCAACCAGCGCCACGTTACGACCCACCAGGGCGGCAAGAGTGTTTGGAGAAAAATATACAAAAGAGAAAAGAAAAGAAAAGTCGGCGCACTTTTTCTCTCTTCCTCTCCCTCTCTGACCTACTTGCTTGCTTTCATTTCTCTCCCCCTTTCTCTCACGGCCTCTTGATCGAGCCCGAGGGATTTCGCCCTCCATCGGAAACCAAGGTCCAAATCGAAATCGCAATCAACTCACGCCACGATGTCGTATTCCCGACCTAACGATCCTTACATCCACTCGAACGCCTCCCAGTACGACGAGAGGTACCAACCTGGCTCCTACCGCGACTACCCGGACAATGGTTCCGGGTACAAGGAGACGGGAGGGTATGGTCAAGGCGGTGGATACGGCGGTGCGAATGCTGCCACCCAAGCCGCTGCCACCTACTCTTACGCCAAGCCAAAGAAGGGCGTCTCCAAGTGGGTCAAGATTGGTGTCCCCATCGCCATCCTTGTGATCGCTGGTGCCGTACTCGGCGGCATCTTTGGATCGCGTGCGGCCAACAAGAGCAGCGGCGGCAGCGGCAACAATGGCAAAGGGAGCGCCGACTCGAGCACGTCCCAGGATCAGCCTTCCAGCATCGACGGCAACACCCAGTCGGCCTCTGACGCTGCCGCTGCCGCCGGCGGGGGCGACAAGCTCTTCTACAAGGGAACCGACGTCTACGGAAATCCGGCTTTTGTCAGCAGCCAGATCGACAGCTCGGCCCCTAGCATGAGCGGCAAGGAGGTCGGCAACTGCGCCAGCGACCCATGGACCGCCACCAACTCGGTCACCAACCTCCGACCTCACCCTAGGCTCTGGGCTCCCCAGTACCAGTGGGACTGCCTTCCTGAGAGGATCAAGAACGACGCCTACCTGACCGTCTGGAACGATACCATCTTCCAAAACGCTACCGCCTACGCCAAGATGGCACCGACCAGCTATGTCATGGATGGCGATTCCGGAATCCTCGACGTCAGCCGAGAGATCCAGCTGAGGGTCAAGGCTTGGGCGTACGCATACAAGGTCAGCAAGGACACGTCCTGGGTCGACCGCCTCTACACCGAGCTCAACACGGCCGCTGGCAATACCAACCAGAACTTTGGTGGCAACAACAACACCGAACGCTGGAACCCTGGGCACTTCCTCGACACTGCCGAGATGACCGCCGCCTTCGCTTTCGCTTACGACTGGCTCTACGACGTCTGGACTGACGACCAGAAGACGATGATTAGGAACGCCATCGTTCAGTCCGGTCTCCAGCCTGGCATCGAACAGTACAGTACGGACGCTGGCTGGTGGACGAAGTCAAACAATGGCAACGGCAACTGGAACTGCGTCTGCAACGGTGGCCTCCTCACCGGCGCTCTGGCCGTCCAAGGCGACGACACCACCGGCGTCGCAGACTCGATCATTCAGAACTCGATCGCCAACTTCCGGGAGAACTGCATGAGGGGCGCCTACTCGGACGGTACCTGGTCCGAGACGCCCAACTACTGGTACTTTGGCACCAACGCCCACGCTCGCGCCGTCTCTGCCCTCATCACGGCTACCGGCTCTGACCAAGGGCTCATGTCTGCCAACCCCAACTTTGTCAAGACGGGAGACTTCCACATGTACGTGAGCGGAAACGCGGGCATGTTCGCCTACGGCGACCACGGACCCAACAAGTTTGCCACGACCGCCAACCAGATGATGTTCTACTCCAAGCTCGCCAACAACCCGGTCTACTCGCTCTTCCAGCGTGACAGGGCCGACGCCTCCTCGGACCCGCTCAGCATGTTCTGGTACGACACGAGCGTCAAGGGCTCCTTCTGGAACGGGCTAGCCCTCGACAAGTTCTTCGACAACGACGACGGCGGCCAGTGGGCTTCCATGCGCAGCTCCTGGACCGATTTCAACGGCGTCTACGTCGGAGTCAAGTCTTCCAACGCCACCGGCCACCAGACTCACGGAGACCTCGACGCCGGCGACTTTGTCATCGACGCGCTCGGAACCCGCTGGGCAGGTGAGCTGGGCTCTGGCAACTATCTCTCTTACGAGTACTTCACCAGCGAGGCACCGGATGCCGCGCGATGGACCTACTACCGAAAGGGAACCCAGGGCCAGAACACGATCATCCTCAACAACCAGAACCAGGCGCCAAACTGCCTCCCCATCAACACGTTCGAGACGACTGGTGCCAAGCAGAGCGCCAGCATCAACTACACCCCGGGCACCAACGACGTCGCCTACTTCAAGACGGACATGTCGAGCTGCTACAACATGACCAGCGGAAACGTCCTGCGAGGCATCCGCATGCTGAACGGCAGGAGGCAGGTGCTGGTCCAGGACGAGATCGCCGGCAACAGCGCCATCACTTCGATCGAGTGGAGGGTGCAGACCAACGGAACCGTGACGCTCTCGCAAGACAGGCGAACCGCCACCCTGACGATCTCCAACATCACCGACCCCAACGCCGGCGTGGTCGGCCTCCAGAAGTTTGCCACCACCAAGACGATGGTGGTCAAGATCCTGTCGCCCTCGAACGCCGTCTTCTCGACGAATGGCCCACCTGCCACCAGGGAATACGGAACCGCTGCCGTCTCGTCGGGCGGTGAAGACTCTGATCAGGTCAACACGGGCGTCACAGCGCTCTCGATCAAGCTGGACGGTGGCTCGGCCCAGACCATCCAGGTCGTCTGGCAACCCCAGTGGAGCGAACTCTCGACCGCGGACACCACTGACCCCAAGTCGGTTAGCCTGACGCAGTGGAGCTTGACTTCGCACAACCAGTGAAATAGATAAAAAGAAAAATTTGTGAAGAAATAGGAAGATGATGGTGAATGGCCGCTCTCTCCTTCGGACAGACTCGTTCATCTTCTCCCTCATCTCCACACTTTTCGTTCCGGAAAGTCACACCGTCTTTTCAGTGTCTGCACTCACCGCCTTCTCACCCCCGTCACTTGATTGGACATTATGTAAAAAAAAAAAAAATGATGCGCCAACGGTGCTGATCCTTGGGTAAAGCACTTACCCTTTTCGCTACCGCTCGTTGCCACCCCTCTTTGAAAACGCGACGCTGGCTATCTACGATTTACACCCCTCTGTTCGCTTTCCTCCCCTTCCTCCCCCTTTTTACCTGACTCGCTCTCAATCAATCTGACTGCTGGACAATCGCTTTCATTTTCCCTTGATTCGAATAACAATAAAAATAAAACACTGAAAATGCTCAAGCCCGCATCTGCATCCATATCCTTGTCTTCCGGAAAGTGTGATCTGAAGTCACCCACTACCTTTTTTTGTTTTTTTGAGGGGAAGGGATGGCAGATCCATCGATGAGTACGCAAATCAACCAGCAAGTTGTGGGTTGGAGACTGGTCGATCCCTGCTTGTCGATGAGGGGAGCACGGACCCCGGCACGCGTTGACGGTGTTGGGATGGTGTAGGCAACCAACTCGTTCTACAGTACCTGCTGTGTTTGAACCTCTCTCTCTCTCCCGCTCTCTCCCCTCACCTCATACAAGCATACATACTTCTTCTGCCTTCCTCGGCTTGTCGATTCCATACCATTCCTTCTTCATTCTCAACTGGCTTGCCTCTTCTCTCCTCCCTCCCCTCCCCTGGGTAAGCGAGGCGGGGTGGATCAAAATCTAGGAGGGGAGAGAGGGAGAGAGAGAGAGAGAAGCAAGCAAGGATGGCCGCGACAAACAATCGTCGACCGGCCGACTTGGAGGTGGACGATTCGGCTCTTCTCAAAGCCTACAGCCTAGACACGCTAGATCCCACTTCATGGAACGACGCTGAATCCAACGACCAGAGCAAGGAGGACAACCTGATCCTAGCCAACCTCGCCGACGAGCCAGATCCTCTTGGTCTTAGGACGGCCAACCACCTGGCTTCGCTACGAAGTCTGGACAAGAATCTGAGGTCCCAACTGTCCCTCTCGAGCAAGTCCTTCGATCCAAAGGCCTTCCTCAGCACGGTTCACCCTGATGCCACTTTCGCCGACCTATCCAAAGGGGTGGAACACCTAAAGTCGAGCATCGATCAGAGGTCGGAGGCGCTCAAGGTTCTGGTGGAGGACAACTTTGACAGGTTCGTAGGAGTCAAGGCCACCACCGATGGGGTCTACAGGGAGATGAAGGAGGGGCAAGGAGGTCCTCTCAGGGAAGAATCTGACTACGGCGTGAGCGAGCTCAGGGAGGTCCTGACCAAGGCTAGCGCCAAGGCAGACCAGGTCTTCATGCCAGTTCTGGAGAACAACCTCAAGACGATCAAGCTGAGGAGCACGCTGAACGTTCTAGAGAGGTCCAAGTTCTTCTTCAACCTACCCGGAAGCCTAGGGGAGAGTGTTGAGACGGCGAGATACGAGCTCGCTCTAAGGGACTACAAGAAGGGAAAGTACCTCTTGGAAAGCAGGCCTGGCCAACTTCTGCTGGCGGCGACCTCCTCATCCAATGCCGGCGAACCTGGCGCCTCCACCGGAACGAACGCCAAGCATCAGGCTCAACAGAGGAGGGTTTTCGCCAAAGTATGGGACGCCGTCGAGAGCACGATGAGCGACATGAGATCCAGGCTCTTCGCTCTGTTGAGGGAACCCAGGAGGAGCGTGGAGGAGCAGGAGAGGACGATCGAGATCCTGATCGAACTCGACCCTGGTTCGGATCCCGTCTCGGTCTACCTCGAGTCTCAGCACGCCCACCTTCGATCCCTGATGAGAAAGTCGTACGACCTTCACGTCTCCAGGGCCGAGGCGGCCAAGGCTGCCGGCGACTTGGGACCAAGAGGCGACAAGGTAAGGGCCAAGGACATTCAACGTTGCGTTCAATTCCTCCTCAAGCCGGATGCCAGCTACGGTGAGTCTCCCCTTGAGCATTTTCGCAAAATTCTTTCGAGGAGGAAAGAGGTTCCGCTGTTTTTTTTTTTTTCTCTTCCCTTTCTTTTCTAAGGTTGGGGGGAGAGGCAAGGAATCCTCCCCGGCAGAAAGAGCATGCGAGTGAGTTCCCTCGTCTGTGGGACTGACTGTGACCCGCCGGATCTCTTTCGCCGCTTGGGCACCTTCTCCCTCCCCTAGACCCAGCGATTGGCGCTGAGGGATGGAAAACCATTCAAGAATTGGTCAAGAACCTCTCGGAGACGATCGTGCAGGCGCTCCCCAACTTTTGGAGGGTCGCCAGGAACCACAGGGACGGCAAATTCGTCAAGGACAAGGTGAGTTTCCGGAACGGGATGAAAGTTTCACACTCTCGCTCTTGAAGTCACCTGGCGGGCCGGCCGAGGTCCTCACCTTCGCCCATGATCCTGATCCTGTCACGACCATTCCTTGTCCCACTTGAAACTTGGGGTGGTGGGCAGCAGTCCGAGGGGGCTCGGCATCAGTCTGAGCGTATCTTCAGTCAGGCAAGATCGTGGGCCACGGAATCGCTGGACGCCTACGTCTCAATGGTCTCCCACTTTTTCACCCTGACCGACGTGGCCATCCTGGCTCGGCAACCCTTGTCGGGCCTGCCATCGTGGGTGCCCAAGGGAACATGCTCGGCGACGGCGGCTCACTTCATGAGAAGCACGCTGGTCGAACTGGCCGACTCGATCAATGACCTCTCGGCTCTCAACATCAACAACTCTGGAAGCCTCAAGGGCCTCCTGGCCAACGCCAGGTTCAAGTTCACCGAGGTCCTCTGTCAGCTTTGGCAGGAAGGTAAGGTCTCTCCCTCTTTCCTTTACCGCTACTACCTACGTCCTGAGCTTTGACGCCGCGTTCGATCCACGAATTTTTCCAGATGCGAAACTTTTCCATCACCTCGAGGACTGGACCTTGAACCCAGACCAACAGGCCACGACGCTTTTCCTCAAGGATCTTGCCGTCTTCCACAAGAGCAACGCTAGGGCCGCTTATCACATTGCCGGAGGACGTGATGGAGAACTTGGGGAGAGGAGTCGGTCAAAGGAGGTGAGAGCGGATTTCTTCCCCGTTGTCGTACCACTATCGTGGTCTGCCCGCGCTTGCTGACTCGTTTTCTCCTGTACATGAAGCCTCCGGTACCAGCAGAATTCACGGCGAGGATCAAGGCTGCCTTCCTGGATGCGCTGTACGCCTTCCTGGACGGTCTGATCCAGCTGGCCTTCTCAGACTACGATCCGTTGGACCCGAGAACGATGGCAAACCACAAGGGAGGGGGCTTCTCGGACGAGCCGAGGCTGCTGTCGACGACGACAACGACGACGCTCGACGTGAGAGAGCTGGACACGAGGATCCTGCTCAGCGTCACCAACCTCTGGCATTTAAACAAGGTGGTCGTCCCCAACCTCATCAAGCAGTTCCAAGAAGCGTACCAGGTCAACATGTCGGACGACCTGGCCACTCTGGACGAGGTCGCCCAACAACTGGACGGAATCCTCTTTAACGACTACATCAAGAGGAAGACGGGCGTCATCTCCAACACCATCCGAACCGGAATCCTCCAGAGCGGAATCGACTGGCAGAGGATCCCTAAACCTTCTGGTGAGTTGGAGGGCTCGGCCTCCTCTCTCTCTCTCTCTTCCCCTCTTTCTCCTTCCCTTCCAAACCTCTTTCCCAGCTTTTGAAGCCCTAGCTCACGTGGAACCATGGATTTGCGTGTGAAACACCACCAGGCGTCCACCCCTTCATCTACGAAGCTCTGCTCTCCTTGGTCCAGGTTCACGCCCAAGTTCGAAGCGTCACCAAACCCCTGGTCCAAAGGACCATGACGGCGCTGACGGAAGAACTGGCCAACGTGACGCTGTCGTGCTTCAACGAGGTCTCGCGATTCGGAATGGGAGGCATGCTCCAAGCCACTCTGGAGATCGAATTCATGCACCAGACGCTCTCGCACCACATCTCGAACCAAGCCGAATCCACACTGAAACAGGTCTACGAGACCATCAGTCAAAAGTACCAACAGAACCTCGTCGTCCAAGGTGGGAAGGAGGCCGAGGCCCTGAAGAACGAACTGGAAGCGGTCAAGAGGACGCTCGTGGCCAGCAGGAAGGCTACGGCCTTGGAGTTCCTGTGTTTCAGGAAGCCCAGGAGTAAGGAGAGGGAGAGTGGAGGGGGGGTGGGTAGGGAGAGGGAGAAGGTTGAAGGGTCGTGAAGGGCAGGAAGGGGGTTGGGAGAAATGGCTGAAAACGTGCTCGTAGGTTCCTTCAAGAGGATTCGCTCCTTTGCGCTTTCGTCCCTCTCTCCCTCTCACGCACACATCTTTGATTCTAGAAATCGTGTACTTTTATAAAAAGGAGGGGGGGGGGGCCCTGGGGTTGAGTCCATTCAAGAGACTTTCCCTCTCTCTCTCTCTCTCTGTCTGTCTGGATCGATGCGCGCCGGGATCCTTTTGTGGTCCACTCTGTGAGGGGTGGAGGATCAGACCTTTTCTCCTTCTTCTTGTTTTCCGTTCAAAAAAAGAAAAAGAAACCCCTCACACCCTGACACTCTGAACGAGGGGAAGACAAACCTCCCAACTCTGATGACAGACCCTCTCGAGAGAGCGTAGCCTTCTCGCCTCGATCCTGGAAAGGGAATCGGCATCCTCAGGGGAGGAGGAGGGGGGGGGGTCATCCAAGGTTTTGAACTTTTGAATCTCGATTCGGACGAGTTGGTTCAAGGAACGTAGGGGATCGGATTCGGTTTGGGAGAGGAGGTGGTTGCTTGACCTTTTGGTTTTGGGTCCTCTACGGGATAGTTTCGATTCTAGGACTTGATGGAATGCCAGTAGGCAGATCGTTTCCACTTCTTTCCTCTTCAACCATGTCGTCTTTCCCTTGCCTACTCTTCCAGGTCGGACGTCGTGGTAGGGTTTCCCTTTCGGATTTTGGATTCCGAGTCCGCTCGTCCTCCTCCTCCTCCTCCCTCCTCTCGTTCCAAACGAAAGGTGCGCGGGACCTTGGAGTTTGGCGTTCCTAGCTAGCCCTACCCTAAGGATGGAACCGTAAGCGTAGGAGCTCAACCTCTTGACCGATTCCAATAGGAACCTACCCGCTCCACCTCCATCCTTCCCGTGACCTTGGAAGGATTCCAAATCCTCCTCACCCAAACTCCTGACGTAAGCCATGGCTTTGAGAGCGGACACTAGGAAGGCCTGGTGAAGGTTCTCGATGACCACCTTCTCCGAGTTGAGTTGAGGATCGGTGAAGATGGTTTGACATCGATTCTTGATCGTCTTGAGTAACTTTTCGTTAAAGTTCGACCTGGGTCTCCTCGACCTTTGGACGGTGAGACTGTCGGCGATGTGGTTTCCCCTGTACCTTTCCATGTCGGCCTTGACGGAGAGGTCTCGAGTGTCGATCAGGAGTCCGCACCAGGCGAAGGAGGTTGGACTCTTGCATCTGGGGACGAAGACTTCTCCTCCCACGGTCGATCCTCCCGATTCCAACCCGGATTCGTCCACGAGGTCAAAGTTGACAAGGCTCTTCTCGATCGAGATCTGACATCCGTACTCTGGGAAACCTTGCCTCATCCTTCTCCAGAAACTTTTCGCCTTGCTCTTGGACTGGGTGATGAACAGGAAGTCGTCCGTGTACCTGAGCAGTAAGGATTCGGATCCAACTTTTGGATCGACTCGGCTGATGCTGCTTTCACCACCATCGCCTCCTCTCGCTTTCGATGGTCTTGAACCTTTCCCACCAGTCTTTTCTGTCGTCCAATCACTCATCTCCTCGCCCAACCTGGAGGTCATCTTCACCATCTCTCCCTCGGCCTTATCCGAAGATGGTTTGACGTAGCCACCTCTTCCCGAGGTTGGATCACGATCGTCCTGATCCAGACCGAGGAACCCCAACCCTCTCCTCTCCATGTCTCCGTAGAAGAAGCTGCAGAGCAAGGTCGAGATGGAGGAACCTTGAGGGATCCCTACCTTTTGCCTGTAGAAGTCCCTTCCGATCTTGACCAGGTTGCACGTCACGTGCTGTTCGAGGAGCTTCAACACCCTCGCCCTCTCCTCGTACTGGTAGACGACGTGATCTACAAAGATGACGTTCCTGAGAACCTTGGCAAGACCCTGGGCAAGGTCGACGAACGTCTCGGAGGAAATGGAATCCGGTAGGGCCCTCCTGACGAACGTCCTCGTCACCTTGGAGTTGGCCTCGCCGGAAGGGTTCAGCCTGGCGTACCTCTGAATCTGATAGCCTCGCTTCTGGCTGAGGATCTGACGAATGATGGAGAGAAGCTTTTCCTGTTCGATCGAATCAAACGCGCACCTGACGTCGACCTTGACAAAGTAGAGCTTCCTCCTCTTGTCCCTGTCGCTCCTCCCTGCCTTTTTCTTGCCAGCCTCGACGTCAGCCCCGTGACGATCGACCCTAGGTTTCCTCTGACCATCCTCCCTCCGAGGTGGTTTGCGAAGGTGATCCTGCCCGGTTCCTCGCCACCACCTTCCAAGTTGACAACGTAGCTTGAACCTCTTGAGCTTTTGGTGGATCTCGTTGGTTCCAAAAACGCTCGAACCCAGCATTCGAGGTTGGTTCTCCTTTTCAAACGTCAGGATGTTGAACGCGGATTGGAGGATGTAGTTGATGGACCTTCCCAGGTTCGCTCCCCCTCCTCCGGACGGATCGGAACGTCTCTTTCCCTTCTTGATCGAGGAAGATCGCTCTCCGTTCCCGCAAGGGTTGGCAGCGGAGGAAGAGGGGTTCTGCTGTTGTGGATGGTTCTGCTGCTGTTTGGTCGACCTCCTCCTCAGGTTGACGATGGGCCTGACTCCAACCTCCTTGGGTAGGAGCCGGATGTGGGAGTAGCCCAATTTTCTCTCGGACATGATCCCAAGAGCCTCTTGCCTCTTGACGGGAGAGAAGAGGTTGTCCTTCATCCTTTCCAGGATGGGGCCCGAGACGGCCAGCCAGTCGTCCTGTCGAAAGTAGAGGACCCTGTTCCTGAAGGCCGAGGACTCGGTGCAGTAGAAGCTGGTCCTCAGCAAGGGTAGGATGATCGAGTCGAAAAGGTAGTAGATCAGATCCTGTACCATCTCCACCCTCTTTGTCCACTCTACGGCGTTCGACCTTGGATTCCCGCACCGAGAGTGGGAGGGAGCGTAGACCCAATCCAACTCGTTGACCTTGATCCCTTGCATCAGCTGATGGACAGTGACGCTCTCGTATCTCCTGCACTTGACCAAATCCGAAGCCCTCCTCAGTAAGAGGTCCAAGTTGGCCTGGCTACCGACCAGCTCCCTGGGTACGATCGCTTTCAGGACCATCCTGACGTACCGGATCACTTGGCCGGTCGTCACCATGTAGTTGGCGAACCTAGGCTTCTCCCTCTCCTTTGTTCGCAAAGTCGTCGTCGTCGTCGTCGTCGTCGTAGCCTTCGTCGGTTGGGTGGATTTGGTGGTCGTGACGGTCTCGGACGACTCATCAAGGTCTTGGGTCAAGGGAGCCTTCTCCCACCTTTCCTGGGAAGTGGACGAAGGATCCGAGAGGCTCGAATCATGGTTGGTCATCGACGCGGAAAGCGTGCTCTCTCCCAACCTTTCCGAGAGATCTTCCTACCAATTGGAAGCGAAAAGGGGGAGGTGGGGGAAGATCAATCCAGATTTTCTTCATTAACGGAGATCCAACTCGGAAGCGAAATAACCTGGGGAGGCAAGGGGAGGAAAAAGAATCAAGACACCTACGGCGATCTTTTCCCTATCCGACCTGGTCAACCTCCTCTTCGGAAGCCTACTGGGACAGCAAATGTCCAAAGCTTTGCGGTAGTTGAACCTATCATGTCTTCTGAGCATGTTTCTAACCAGCCTGAGCACGGGTCTCAACCTGTTCGGCGTCTTTATGGGTCCCAGAGCCTTCCGGGGGATCGATGTAGGAGGGTCGGGGAGAGAAAATCGACGTTTTTTCAGTTCAGCCTGTCACCAAAGATCAATGTGGCTAGGCCAGAAATTTTCTCTCCCCCCCCCCCCCCCCAAAAAGAAAAGAAAAAAAAGAGAATTCCGAAGCTAGTGGAAGGGGGTTAAGGACGCACCCTGATCTCGTTCTCCCTGATGGTATAATCCTGGAAAGGATGAGTGGTCGAGTTCGAGTCCGTCGGGCAAGTGAATGCGTTGTGTAGCTTGAACTGTCTTGGCCAAATGTACTTTAGGATGTGTCTCACTCTCCTGCTGTCCGTGGTCTGATCCGGTCTAGGGTCGCCTGGGTATTCCAGGGGTGTGGTCGTGAACTTGTTCCTAGGTTTCTGACCCGCTACTTGGCGATCTTCGCTCGCCGATGCCAAAGGTCTGGTCTTTCCCCTCAGGATCTTGGAGAGCTCAAGACCCCCACTCGTCCTGTTGAAGATGTGGATCAGAGGCAGGCCTACGGAAACTTTTCCGTCCTTGGATCGGATCGGTCGGGCGTAAAAGATCCTAGACCTTACGAGAACCATCTCGTTCAACCTCTTGGGTGGTTCAGTGGTGGTGGTGGTGATGGTCTGATTGGTCGCTGTTGGACCTGGTCGATTACTGCAAAGGTCAGGAGCGTTCTTCAGCTTGTTGATTTGTGCTTTGGAGGTCCGACTCCTACGGGTCCTCGTCTTCCTCTTCCTGCAATCCTTCCCGTCCTCGTCACCTTGGTCGCCCTCCTTCCTCCCCTTTCCGCGACCATCCAAGTCTTCCACTTGAGCTGGATCGTAGGAGGTCATCAACCTCTCCCCCTTTCCCAGTGGGGTCAACTCAAAGAGGGGTCTACCGTTCATCTGAACAAAGCAACCGTTCCTCCCACCATCCGAAGAGACGGGCAGGAAGATGGTGGTCTGAACCAGGAGGTGACGAAGGACATTCTCTCCGAAAGCTACGAGGAGGAGCCTCCACTCCTTGGAGGTGAGAAGAGAGGTGACCAAGGTGTTTGGAAAGTGGTTGATCAGAGCGCCTCCCTTTCCCCATTTGGAAGGAGGAAAGGCAGCGTTGGTGTGGGGAGGAGGGATCAAGAGGTGGTGACCGAGATCGATTGGTTCGATGGATCCGAGTGAGGATCCCGGCAAGGCTGGGGGTGGCGGTGGTGGTGGAAGAAAGTTGAAGTTTTCTTGCCTTTCATCGGGTAGACTGTAGCCGAGAGTGAGGAGGTTGTTGTGCCTGGCGTTCCTTGGGGACCTTGAACGTTGGTGGAGGAGTTGGAGCTGACACGACCTGACGACCTGCCTCAAGGTCTCGAGGGAAAGGTAAGGGTCGGATTCCAAGGGAGAGGTGCGAGGTCGATGGTGGGAATCAGACCACGATTGCCAAGGTGACGGAGTCTGGTTGGTCTGAGGATGAAGACGGTCTGGCGGTTGGGATCGGAGGAGAGCTCTGGCGAGAGAAAGGTCTTGGACGGCGACGAGCGTGCCGTTGAGCTTTTGGATGGAATCTTGGTGATGCGAGGGTTGGTCGGTGAAGAAGTTTGGAGGGGGAGGGGGAAGGGAAGGGGCTGAGCTGGATGAAGATGGGGTGGAAAGATGGACGAGGGGCGCAGGGATGGGTAGGTCAGGAAGGAGAGCGGAAAGGTAGTGGGGCAAAGGAAGGACGAGCGGGTAGTGACGGTAGATGAGTTGGTGGCTTGGTGGTGGCGGCGATGGGGGAAGATCTGCTGAGAGGGGGACCATGACTCGATGATGGAGGTGAGCATGGTCCGTCAGACTCCCTCCCTCTCTCTCTCTCTTCCCGGTTGACGTCGATGAAAGGGGAAAGCCAAGGGCAAGGAAGGGGAAAGAGGAGGAGGATGTGGCAAAAGTGGAAGAGTGGTGAAAGGTTGGAAAGGTGGAAAGAGGGGCGGGAGGGAGATGATGGCACGTCTGAAAGAGGATTGAATGCTGTTGCTACCCCATCTTGGAACCTATGAATGTCCGGATGTCTGCGGGTGGGTGTGTGGGGATCACCACGGACCACACCGACCAGAAAATGAAATACCCCTTCCCGCTCCTCCCTTCCTTACCTTCCCTCGCCTTTCCCCCTTCCCTTACGACAACATGATCCCCCTCGAAGATTGGAAAAAAAAGGAGATCCACAGGCTCAGCTTGGTCGAAAACCATCACCCCATCAAGGTCGAGGCACAATCGTACCAGGAGGGGAAAAGAAGGATCGACAGATTCCAAGGTGGAAAAGGGGAGGAAGAGAAGGGGAAAACGTAGATGGCGATGCAGTGTTGCATGAGCCGTACATGCATGGTGTCTCGTCTCAATCCAACACTCCCTGACACTCTGGGATTCATCTTTTACTACCTTTTCTTTTTCCTTTTCTTTTTTTTTTTTTTT
>KZ820344.1:0-13559 GCA_003144235.1 Violaceomyces palustris
AAAAAAAAAGAGGGAAAGAGTAGAAGGGGAAGAAAAACAAGGGTGGGGAAAGAGGATCAAGGCGATGGTGGTCAAAAAATGAAAAAAAAAATGAAAAATGAAAAATGAAAAATGAAGAATGAAGAATGAAAGAAAGAAAGAAAGGGGGATCAGTATGGCCACCTCCCACTTCTCCCCTCCACCTCCGCCCCCCATCCCCCCATTCCCGATACCCTCTCTCTCTAACTACACTCTCCCCTCCTCCCTTCTAGAACTTTGTAGGAAAGGAGTGACGAGGAAAGGTACTGCCAGGTTGGTTGAGGAGTGAAAGATAAAACGATCGCGTAGCATGGCTGCCTAACAAAGATGCTGGCGACGATTGGGAAGCCAAAGGAGAGAAGAGGAGGGGGGGATGATGCGATTCCCAGAAGGTCTAAACCATAATGTTCTTTGGCAGAAGCGGAAAGGCAGGCCATCATACAAATGGGCCAAGTGAAGTTGAGTATCACTTCTTCGTTTGCCTCGTTTCTTCGACTCTTTCCTTTTCTTCCCGCAGACGTTGCCAGAATGGATGGGAGGGATCGCAGAATCTTTGCCGAGAGATTGCTCGCGATCTTGTATGCCCCCCCCCCCCCCGGCTCCCCGCCCCCCTCAAAAAACAGAGAACGAAAAAATCAAACACTTTCTCCTTTGGCCAAACCCTTTCACCTTCTTCTCCTCCTGCTCTGGTCTCTCTCTCGCTCCTTCGACTTCCCTTCAATGCCCTTGCCCCTGGCCTTGTTGCGATAGGAAAGTGTTCTGCGCGTGGATCGCCGGGCTTGTAGCCTGCACGAAAGAGTCATCAGCGGCGGCAGCAAGCTGTGAGAATGGAGGCAAGGTCATTCCGGTGAATGTCTGCTGCTTGGCGTTCGCACTGACCGGAGCAGGAGGGCTTGGGACGTGAAAGATAGGATTCACATGGTGTTGCGACTGGTAGTGAGTCAGCGATGAAAGGTGTGAGCCCCCTTCGGAAGACCCGTGGGCGCCGCTGCTGCTGCCCCTCTGGTGCTGATGCGCCTCCCGATCTCCTTGCTGCAGAGATTGGTGCAGTGGTGGGAGCTGGTACGCGTATGACGGGCTGGTGCCTGCAGTGCCGTGCGAGTAAGGGTGGAATCTAGGAATACCTGAGGCGTGATGGAGCGGAGATGCCGATCCTTGCCGGTGAGCCGACGCCGAGGATGCTCGGCTGTTGCCCCGACTCTGCCTGCTGACCGAGCTTCTGCTGCCAAACAGATGGACGGGTCCCGGGGAGACGTTGCCCGGCGTCCTTGACCTTGCCTCGGCGGCAGTCATGTTCTCCATGTTCGTTATCAGCTGATGGTCAAGAGAGCTGATCGACCTGGCATCCTGACTGCTCCTTTGGGATTCCATGGACGCCGCGAAGCGCCGGGGATCCTTCATGGACGGGGCCGAGGCGAGGGAGGAAGATGAATTGGCTCGATGGATGTAGTGAGGCTGCCCTTGATATTGGGCAGTAGTAGCCGGACCTGGGTCGCTGTCACCGGTCTGGTACGACTGCATCGAGATCCTTCTGGGGTCCTGGTCTTCAAAGCTTGACATCGAGTGGTCGTCGTCGAACTCTCTCCTTCGAGCCTTGCTCCTGCCAAGTCTCGAGGCTCCAATCCCTCTCCAGCCCATGCTCGGTGCAAGGGACGGGCTCGTCAGATGGCTCCCAAAGTTCGGGCTCATCGGCTGCTGCTGGGAGGGATGATGGGGCGACCTGGCGAAATCATTCGGGAAATTGGCCATCGACGGCGAAATTTGTTGAACCGGCTGCTTTCCTCTTGCCTTCTCACTCTGGCCAACCCTGTCGTCACTCGCAACCGCGCCGCTCAGCCATTCGACCTGATCCTTGTTGTTCGAACTTGCAAGCAGTTGATTCCTCTTCTGCATGACCGCACGGGCCCTATCCCTCGCCAGCTTTTGCTGAGCCTCACGCTTGGCTTTCTCTGCTTCCCTCGCAGCCTTTTCGGCTTCCTTCTTTGCCTTTTTGGGATCCATCGGTGGCTGTTTGGCCGCTGAGGAAGCTTGGTGCTCTGCGGCGATCTGCTGGGCGGGCGTCTGGTTCGGGTTGGTCTGATACTGCACAGAATGGTGCGCTTGGACTTCACTGGCGGATCCGCCTCCCGTGCTGCCTGAAGGTGACCTTTTCAACGAGCTCAAGTGCGCACCGCTGCCATTGTTCCCAACTGTATGCACGTGGTTGCCGGTGAACACGGACGCGATGTTGATACCCCAGGCTTTGCTTCTGCGCTTCTCCTTCTCCTTCGAGTTGATGGTCTCTGTGCTCGCATTCGAGTCGTTCTTCGTGAGCTCGCCTGTGGACTCGTTGACAGGACGGCCAACCTTGCCGGGCTGCTCGTACCGGCCTTGCCTGTCCGTCTCGTAGGTGGCAGAGAGTTCATCCTCATAGACGGTCCTAGAGCTTGTCTGTTGTGAAAACTGTCGGTACTGGTGCGGCTGCAGGGGCACACCGTGCGACACACTCGAAGGCGCCAACGTTACGTCGGTGCTTTGAGCATCGGATTGGCCGTCGGGCCTGATGCGCGAGTCGTTTGCCGACCTAGCGTAGTCACCGAAGTTCATCGAGTTATGGCTGCCGGAATAGAGAGAAGCGGAATCTGGGAAAGCTGGGTAGTTCGAGACCCCAGAGTCGCGAGCGGAGGGTCCCGGCGCTGCAGCCCATTGAACCTCGTTCGTATCCTCTTGCATTGGTGATGCTGTCCCTTCTCCCGCTGCCTTTGCTGCGAGGCTTGGTTGCGCGTAGAAAGGCACGCGATGAAGTGGTACTGGCTGTTTGTCCCCCGTGCCGTTGGAGACTTGCCGCATTGGTGCCAAATTCCGTGTTTCCGAACCCTCTGCTGCGCCAAAGGGCAACTTGTTGGACTGGGGAATGAGCGGATTTGAGTGAGAAGGCGGGATCGCCCTTCTGCTCGCAAAGTCCGGAACCATGCCTGCAGGCGCTGGCCTCCGGGCTGCAGATGCCGTCGTTGGACCAACGGCTGGTTTGGCTTGGGGGGGTCGTAATCTTGGAGCATCACGTAGGGTGTACGGGTGGGATAGGCAGTCTTTCGTCGTGAGCCGTGCCTTTGGATCATACCGTAGCAGATCTTGTATGCATTCAACCAAATTTGTTGGGACACGCTGGTTGAAGAGGCTCGCGAAATTGATCGGGTCGACCTGGTTTCACGATCGCAGCAAAGGAGGGTCAGCGTCGCAGTTCCTCGAGGGATACAGCCGGGCGAAACCCGGCGGAGACAAGGGGGAGTAGGGATGAATCGTCCGGGAAACGATCCTATCACGTACCTTTGGGAACTGGAAACCCACACTCCTCGCCATCTTCAATCCTCTCTCCCATTCTCCGCCTCCTCTGAGCCGACCTTTCTCATCCTTGCCATAATTCGGGCTTGGGTCCCCGAGCACGTCACAGATCTGCAGCACTTGATCCACCTCGCTTTGACCTGGGAAGAGTGGCTTTAGGTTGACAAGCTCCGCTAGAATCGTGCCCAGCGCCCACATGTCGACCGGATTGCTGTAATCTCTCGATCTCAGCAGCACCTCTGGTGCCCTGTACCACCTGGTCGAAACGTACTCCGTGTACGGCGGCTTGCTGTCTGTCTCTCTCGCCAAGCCAAAGTCGGCCAACTTGACTATGACCAGAACGTCCTTTTCCGGTGGCGTGCAAGGCAAAGCGAACGGTGAGGAGGGCGGATAGTCTGCCAAGCCGGTCGTGGTGATGAGCAAGTTTTCAGGTTTCATGTCTCGATGAAAATACCCATGGCTGTGTATATGGTCGAGCCCTTCAATGATTTGGGTGAAAATAGAGGCGACTAAACCTCCTGCTAGAGGCCGCCCTTTCCTGGACTTGGTCAGCTGATAGAGATTTCCTTCCATGCACTCGAAGACGAAATGGAGCTCCTTGGTTGTTGGCATGAGGAAGGCATCGTAAAGAGGGATTATGTTAGGATGGTGAGGGATCCCTAACAAAGACTGTGGGAGGAAAAGCAGGAGAAGGAGAAAAAAAAGGGAGGGGAATGGGAGAAGGAAACGACATACGAAGGTAGAAAAGGAGAGGGAATAGGTTGCAATCAGTGTTAGCCAGTTGAAAAATCAAGATAAAGACAGACAGAAGACATCATAGCACACAAAGTTGTGCCCCACCCCCATGATCTCGGTCGCCTTGGTTCGATCTTGAGTGAGGCCATGATAAGCGCAAACGAGTCTGTCTTCTGGGTCGAAAAATTGAACCCCCCACGCCAGGCGCTCCACCGATTCAGGCAGCTTTCTCGCCCTGCCAAAGCTGAGCAAGCGTGCGATCCATCGACCAAAACTCACCTTCAATTCTTTCAGCTTCATGCATTCTTCCCAGTTCGGAAACGGCTTCTTCATCTTCTTGATCGCCACCAGCCTTTTGCCCACATACTCGGGCCTCGTCGTTGGATGCTGCATCGGCGACAGCATAGTACCGCTGGGCAAAGGACTCTTCCAATCAGCCAAGCAGACAGTTCCGAAAGAACCATCCCCGACTTCTTTGATCACAGTGAAATCTCTGGGCCCTTCTCGCATCAAAGAGGCGGCTGTCGTTGGCATCGCTGATTGAGCCGAGACAGCTCTGGAAGGTGATTGCTGAGACAGGTTCAAGAGAGCCGACGCTGAAATCGGAATCGCTGACTTGACATTCGAAGGTTGCTGTTTACTCGGGGAGATGGGCCCCTCAGCCGCCGCATAGCCATTGGGTATCTGGTTTGGCGATGATCGCGCTTCATCGAACCGCTCACCGCCATAATTGATCGACCTGGAAGAGGGTGCGCCTATCGGCGGCTTGGGAGAGGAAGGGGATGTGGAATCGTATGACTGACCGCCCGAGGCTCTTGGGGACGAGGTGTTTGCCATACTCGAAGTGGGATAACCTTGAACTACTTGATGTTGGGGCGCTTGGGCCATGAATTGCTGATGATGGTGATGATGGTGAGTTGATGCAGGTTGAACGCTGGTAGCCGCTGCTGACCCATTGCTGCTAATGCCGTTCAACAGAGGCATGTTCACTTTAGCCGCAAGTCGCCAGCCAGAAAGAGGGGCGGCCTCAGCCTGCTCGTAAGGAGCGAGGAGTGACTGGGACCGTAAACGGTTTGGCGGGAAGAGATCTGGAAATGTCGTTTCAGTCACTCCTTTCGATTCTCCCTAAGAGGGGGGGGGTGTGGGGGGGGGGGGAAGGAAAGTTGGTGGGAACTGGCGTTCCAACAAGGCGTAAACCTGACCGCTACTTCAATCCGGGAAAGTGCTCAAGTTTGGGAGCAGGGAATGGAAAGGGCAGGGTTGTTGATGCCAACGCCTAGCGATGAATGGTGAGACGAGTAGACCTTGTAGCCTGGGGATAAATTCTAACCAGTAGCTAGCACGAGCTTCGGAGTTGATCTGCCAGTCGAAGGTAAGGATGGTTGGCTGGTTCGTGTGGTGATTGCAAGATGGTGGAAAGGCTGAGACACGTGAGTTCCATGCAACCGAAATTACAACTTCACAACGATTGCCTTTGAGATCACCACCTATCTAAGATGTTACCGTCATCCTCCTGTTTCCCCCCCTTCCAAAGGCCAAAGCTCGGCATCAACCTCGAAGGTTGCGAAGATCTCCTTGAAGGAGGGAACTTTTGCTGCCAACCAGTGCATCTTGCCTTTCACGTCGATGAGGCAGGATACCTGGCCCTGCTCGCTCAAGTCCTCCCAAGACCCACACTAGGACTCACCGATAATGGAGCTTCGCGCTAGCGAACCTTGAGATCTTTCTGGCGCTGGACGATTGATGGACCTCACCCGATGATTTTTGGGGGGGAGGGGAAAGGCAACAGGGAATGGGTAGGTGGAATGTTGGATCTGAGGCGAGGTGACGCGAAGTTGGGGCAGGGGTAGATTCTTTTAGATAGAGATACTCGGCAGCGTTGAGCTAGGACTTGTGAGGGAGGTGTCGAGCCAAGGGGTATCGCCAGTAGAGCCGGAAGGGTATGAGATGATGTCACTTAGGTGAGGACGATAGCGAGGAAAGAGATGGCGGTGAAGTGCATTGAGAGGAGGCGACGAAATCTATCCGCTTCACTCTCTCCCTCCCTCCCTGTCTTTTTCTCACTTTTCCTCTCCCCACTCCTTCCTTACTCTCTCACCCGGTTGGCTTCGAGATTTTTCAAGGAGCTGACGCTTCTCGATGATGAGCGTCTTTCCAATCCCTTGCCTCGACGTCGTGGCTGACCTTCAGATGGAAAGCTATGCTGGTTTCCTGAAAAAGAACAAAAAAAGTAGATTTTTTGGATTTTTTTTGAACGTTTCCTCCTCTCTGAACTTGTTGCCGTGAGCCGTTCTTGGAACAGGAGAGGGTAAAGACCAAAGGGATGGAGGAGATTGAGATGGAGTGGGAGAGGATTCGAAATCGGTGCGCTATCGCCTTGGCTGACTTGAAATTGGTCTTTGGCTGTTTGGATCTGATCAGGTGGAAAGGCTGGACCGGAGCCAAGGCGTGTGGACTGAGGGCTGAATTGGTTCTTCAAGAACGGCGGAGAGGCTGAACCGATTCGGGTGAGAATGACAAGCGCAAGTATGGTATACGAACGGAAGGAAAGAAAAGGAGGAGATGGGGCGGGACGGACAGTCGGTGATCGTGAAGAGGGGACGACGGACGGCGATGGTGGTAGTAACGTGGCGTGAAGAGTACGTGAGAAAGGATGAATGTTAGTTGGAGCGGATATGGAGGCGGGAGATGGAGGGAAAGTCAAGCTCTTTTGGAAGCGAAGGATGGCAAAGGAGGCCCTTGAGGGAAAGGGGTGGGAGGAGAGGAGGATGCGATGTGCAACTAGAGATTGCGAGTCGATGGAAGCCAGTCCTGTTCACCAGCGGCGGCGGTGGTTAGCGGTGGTTGAAATTTAGTTGGGAGGGAGAATAAAGAGCTAGGGGGGCGACGAGAGAGGGGGGAGGCAGGGAGAGTAAGAGAGGGGGGAAAAGAGAGAGGGAGAGGGGGGAGGCTGGGAATCCAATCCAAGCTTAATCCTTATGTTACTACTACTAGTGCTGCTACTTACTACAACCACTACTGCCGCTATTAAGTTCGACTTGTCAGCGATTCCCCGATTCACGGCTCACGGCTCACGGCTCACGTCGACCCTCTCTCGAGTCGACTGTAAGTTAGGGTCGCGAACCAAAGAACATGGGCAGTTTTACTGCACGCTCGGCTTGGGATGACCCTGACTGGTACAAAGCAGAGGAAGGGGAACACGACTGCAGAATCAAGCACTTGGGGGAGGACTCCTCTTCGTCTCAAAGCTTTCGATCCGGATCTGAGACGACCAAGGCGACGGAGGTGGAGGAAGGGGAAGAAAAGCCGACAAATGCTGTTTCAACCATCGCACTTGTGAAGTCGTGGGTTAAGGTGGAGCTGCCTGTCTGCTTGTCTGCGTATCCTGTTTCTATAAAGACTGGGACAAAAGTGTAGCCTGAACGTTGACGAGTCGGCCGCATAACCTCCTCCCTGCCGAAGTTGGATGAAAAGTCGGAGGCGGAGACGAGTCAGTCCGAGTTACTACCGTGCATTCATACTCTGCTCAACTCCACGCTCAAGACTAGGGCCACGACACAAGCCTCTTTCCGAAGACCAGACCAAGAAAGGGATGAATAGTCCAAAAGAACAGAGGGGAGAGACTGTATGCAAGCAACCGTCAAGGAGCGAGCGGGCCATTCAGGAGCGAGGCAAAGAGAGCGCGCGCGCGCGCGTGCTTAGTAGCCAGATCGATTCTGGATTCGAATCGTCACGAGGGGATCCAGCGTGCAGAACCTAACAGAGAAAGGAAGGTGGCAAGCGAGAGCGGTCAGAAGCATTAAAACAAACGGGGAAGGAAAAGAAAGGAGGAAAAAGGAAAAAAAGGGGGGGAAAGAGAGAGAGAAGCAAGTCGAATCGGGTTTCTCTTTTTACAGTATGAGTTGAATGTGACTGTATGATGGTTCTCTCTTTCGCGACATGTACTGGATGTGATTGCTGAACAGGGAGGGGTCATGGGTATGGATCGAGAAGCTGGGCTGAGCTTTCCCTGGCTGAGCTTTGGGAGGAAGTCTCTTCGAGATGAGGGTTGACAGAAGAGTCTATGAATCCACAAAAGTACTTGGACTGAAGCACCTGTCACCGTGTGATGCACCACCTCTTGCAACAAGGTTAGAGGCGATGAGAGGTTGATCAAGGAATACGTAGGAGACCCTCCCCCCCCCGGTCGATATAAAATAAGGAGTGAAAGAAAGAAAGATTCGTCAACGACGACGACAATAGGGAGGGAAAAGGGGGGAGGGGTTTGCAAGAGAATAAGAATCACACAATCTATAAGTGAATGTCAATGAAGGGAAGGGAGATTATACGGCAGATTCTTGTGTAAGATCGCGGTGTTCCCTTTGTGAATGTAAGCACAGACTTAGCGTGATTGCCCCTTCGTGGCTGCGCGCACTCTTCCGTCGTTCCCCCCTGTCTCCACTTCTCTAGCAGCACACACATGGGAAAAGGATGGCTTGCGAAGACGTTCTGGATTTGGGATCCCGACTCCTTTTTTTCTTTTCATTTTTTTTTCGAGGAGGCGGGTGGTGGATCGGTGACTGCACGGGCACCAAAGGGCAGAGCCAAGGGGCTGGTCAAGTGAAGGTTAAGTGATGCAACCTATACACACTGAATTCCGAAATCCGTCTCGCCTGCAGTACTGCATCGAATGGACGTTCTCCAAAAAAAGAAAAAAAAAAAAGAAAAAAAGAAAAGAAAAGAAAAGAAAGCAGTGAGAGTGATACTAAGAAATTACGACAAAGGAGATTACTTGCCCTACTTAGGCTAACCCCAACCTTAATCTGTGAGGTCACCCGATCGATCCGTGGTTGACGGATGGAACAGGTGCTTGGATGAACCCTGATTGCTGCCGCTTCCCTCGTCGGATTCCGCCCCTATTGGCTGGCTTTTCCACAATGGTGGCATACATGACATTCAACCTATCGATGGTGGTGGTACTGGCGCTGATAGTTGAATTCCTTCGCTCGTTCTGAGTCAACTCCGGGAAGGGGTGGTCAATCCTCTCCCTTTCTCTACGAGTCATGATACGACACACTCTCTCTCAAAGAATCAAGGGAGAATTCCGAAGGAGAAGGGAAGGAGCATCTGAATCGAACCCAAAGTCGACTGGTCCGAGCGGGAGGCGAGTCCCCCCACATATTTATTCATCCATTCATTTTCGGATTTGGCCTTGCGCTCACTCGTTCCTTGACCGACTGTGGCCAGGAGGGAATCTGCTCCTGTTGCTGCCCGTCCTCCACCACCACCGACTTTTGTAAACTGGTCTTGATCGGTTCGATCCACCTTTTCGTACATTGATGCGATGCTACCCTCGACCAAGAGTGTTGAATGCGTCCTTAGCTTCGACTCGATTTTGGACGTGGTTTATAATCAAGTGAAGTTGTCGATGTGGGAACGGATCTGCTCTTGGTGAACCACCTGGCATCCCGTCGCATGTATGGAAAGGTGTGTCGACACATACGTGGTCGGAGAGGTTGGATAGGCTAGCGTCAGTCAGTCCAAGGCCCAACCTTCCCTTCTCCTTCCCCACTTCCTTCGCCTCCACGAATGAACCAAAGAAGCATGTCCTTCACTCGGTGTGGGTACAGCAACCTAATCTTACCCGTCCAACTCCGGACTCCTCTTTGCAGCTCTCTGCAACCCTTCAGCCTTGCATCTTCCTCCCAGCCCGAGATTTCCACTGCCAGGGATGGAGGAACCGCTCAGTGTCACGTCATGGGCAAGTGGGATCAGTTTTTCCTTCAAGTCCTCCCGCGTGAACCAAGAAACCGGCTAACCCGTCGACCGCTAGGTTCGGGTCAAGATGAGACCAAGCCTCCTTGAACGGTTGAGATCGAATTCTGATTATTTGTTTGTCTTGCTCTGGTCTCACAAAGCAATCCACCCTTCAATCCTTTCATCGATGAGCCACCCGGGACTGTATCAACATCGATCCCGAATGCGGTTCCACTCCTTGTCAAGACGTTAGGGAGAAGGCCACGAGGAGGGGTTGCCACTGACACTCAAAAGATGAGCAAAGTATCCGAACGAAGTGAGACACCCGTTGGTCCCTCCCCCATTCCTTCGCACCCATTAGCAAAGAACTGACTTGGGATCCATTGCAGTCACCCAATCGCAAAGAGGGAAACCAAAAAAAAAAAATCAAAATCAAAATCAAGAAAAAGAATCACAAATTCTTTTCATCAAGCCTCTTGACGTTACCACCACATGCTCTTGTTACGCGGAGAGGAAAAGGGGGATTGGAGGAGAAGATGATAATGAGGACGATGAGGACGGAGAACAAGAAGATGGTTGAAGATCGAAGAAGAAGCAAAGTGAAGCTCGGCAATTATGGGTCCAGTCGGAGAATCAAGCATGTAACCCTGCATCAACACCCCCCCCCCCCTCCCCTCTCCTTCGATCGACCATTTCCGCTGCCAAAGCGTTCTAGAGAACTTGGAATCTCAAAGCATACACTCATTTCGACTTCGATGAGATTCGACGTCTTGCCCTTTTGACCCCCTCCATCCCCTTCCACTTCGGGCGAAAAAAATCTTCTTCTTCAGAATGGCGGTGAACAATCCACTACTCACTCCTTCCTTCCTTCCTTCCTTCCTTCCATCAGAGGACGAGCTACTGGCCTCGTCTCGACCCTCCGAAGAGATCCCTGGATCTCAAAAGAATTAGTTCATCTCAACCTTCAAAGTGGCTTCGACAAGGTTTTTTTTTCCAGTGAAACCCGCCCTTCCATCTTGATTGAGACGATATGATGCGGTCGACTTGAGCTTTTTGGTAAGACTTTCTATCGACCTGGCGGCCTGCTTTGGTGGCTGATCCGCCTATTTGTCTCGGTTACCCTTGTTGCCCAATGATACTTGGGATCTCGCCATCGATCTGTCAGATTCCAAAACGCTTGGTGGTTCCTTCGGTTGTCAAATTCTTCCGTAACGGCATCGCCAAAGGAAGTCCTGGAGGCGACATAGAACGACGTCGAAGCCTCCTTGTCCTGTCGAAGATCCTGTACAATCTCAAGCCGCTTTCAAACTCTTTCTCTTGAGGCGTTGGCTCTTCTCATCCGTGATGAAGGCGATGGAATGGGAAGAAAAAAGTTTTTTATTTTTTAAAGTAAAAAGTCGATCCATCCAACATGAGGGCAAAAGGTTGTTTGGATCCAAGGCGTATGCCTCAGCGTTGTATTCGAAAGCAACCAGACGGATGAAGGGAGACAAGGAACTTCTCACCTACATGGTGCTCCAAGCCTGAGCGGGGTTCTTCGATAAAGGCCAAACGTGAAAAGGTTCTGGTCTCTCTGGTTAGACGATTCTGACCAGCCTGGTTTAGAGGATAAATCCTTCATGTTCTAATCCGGAAACTCACCATGCCTTGGCGTGCTGCCGCCTCCCTCCCCCTCCTCTTCAAGCTCATCTAGTAAAGGAGACTTCCCCGACGCCGCTGACTCTACCATTTCGCTATTGATTGCATGAGTTGAAGGTAGCGAGAACAGCAAGGTCCTCAAGCCTGGTTTCAATCTCCCCTTTTCAATCAGACAGTGAGAGTCCTTCTCCAAGGGACGTGAATGGTGACTAGAAACGATCGAGGTCGAGAGCACTTGGTCGTCGTATACTGTTTTCTTGGTCAACCTCTCCCCATCGGTGCTGCTCCACCCTCCAAGGAGAAGCTCCTCGATGAATCTTTCCTCCTCAATATCGCAGTCTGATTTGCTGCTGCCGTCGACCATGGTCCAGCAAGGGTGAAAGATGGAAGGAGGAAGTAGAGAGAACTTAAAACCCCTGTCTGGGTTTTTTTTTTTGCATTCGTGCGTCCTCTCCTACCTTCCCGCCCGCGCCCCCTTCCTACTGTTTCTTTGATTTTCTTCTCCAGCGTCCTCGAAAGCCTCTTCGATAGATGCGTTCGCCCTTGGAATTTTGTTTTTTTTCTTTTCCCTTTCTTGGTGTTGGCTCATGAAAACCTAGCAAAGAAGGCCATCCCCTTAATCTTCCTTGGCGCCTTGCTATATGGAGGTAGGTGTGGTTCCCTTTCTTTCGGAAATTAGGATTTCACCGTGAAGGATAGGTGCGGGTCATCTGCTGATTCAAAAAGCCTTCTGTGCTCTTGAGCGGGACGATTTCTTTTTTGTTCCATTTCATTTCACTTTACCCTTTCTTTGGCAAAGCGGAAGGAATAGAGAAATCTCAGAGAAAGCAACAATGACTGATTGCAGGGAATAGGAGGGAGCAGGACACAGGATCCACTGAAAGGCGATCCACCACCTTTTCCTCCCTACGCATCTTCAAGGCCTTTTGCCGCTTCCCCTCCTCTCCTCCATTTCTGCTTTTCATCACCACATAACTCTACCCTGGGAAGCTTTCCTTCTACGACGCTCATCCCAATTTATCCAGTTCGTCTTTCCTTTTCCTTTCTCTCCTTCCTTTTTTATCATCAAAGAGGCCCCCCTCCTCCGAGATATGAATTTAAAAGCGGAAGAAAGAGATCCGCGGTTCGGAGTGCAACGCTACTCGAGGAATGGTTCGACCTACAAGCAGTTCCAAGGCGGCATATCAACTATCCCCACGTTTGAGGAGGTTCAAATCATGAAAGCTTCGAGGGAGAGGAGGGCTCTGAGGAAATCCAAGGGCGGAGGGGGGACGAATGAGGACTTTGGAAGACCTTTGGACGGGAAGGAGGTCATCGTCATCGATGATGATGACGACGATAATGATGACGATGTCGTTACGGGTGTTGATGATTCTGGGAAAGGAAAGAAAAGGATCTTGCGACCGCTGATCGAGGAAGACTGGGAAGTGAAGAGCAGCATGAACGAGGTAAGGACTTACCATGACGCTGCGCTGATCGAATTCGAAAGGGGAGAGAAGGAAAAGGAGGAGGAAGCAAGGAAGATGATCGGAATCCAGGCTACCTTTGGATCGGGATCAGACTCAAACCTAACCGTGACCAGCAGCAGCCCTGGTGGCGAGAGGGCCAGGACTTCGGTATACCAAGAGGCAAGGGCAAGGTCGGACGAGGTCTTGCGGAGGTCAAGCCGCAGTCCCGAGCCTTACGCTGAGGTGACAAGGGAGGGTGGAAGGAAGGAGGACTCGGTTCTCCAACATGAGCACTTCCGAAAATCCAAAAAGCGTCCCTTGGAATGCGAACGTGACGACGATCAAGGGTTGGGTTATGGAATGGTAGGTCTCTCCCTCTTTCCCCCCCACCACAATCTCCCCGCCGCACCACTCCCTTTTTTCTTGTAGAATTGGAAATCGGTTCCAAAAGAAAAAAAACAAACAAACAAAAGAGGAATCTGCACAGCGCTCAAACACTTCTGCCAACCCTCATCCCCGTTCTCCCCCACCTGGATCGGAATCTCATCTTCGTGAAATTGGGCGCTAAAGACCGGAAGTCCCTCGTATTGCTCAAGGATAGCTAGGAATTGGACGATCGAGGAGGATGAAATCATCGTTGATCAGTGAGTTGGGGGGGGGGGG